>CAUYRH010126095.1:0-49653 GCA_963574655.1 Perodicticus potto
TTTTTTGGTTGCAGCCGTCATTGTTGTTTGGTGGGCCCGGGCTGGATTCGAACCCGCCAGCTCAGGTGTATGTGGCTGGCGCCTTAGCCTGTTGAGCCACAGGCACCAAGCCAGTGCCAACATTTTTGACCAATGGATTCAGAGCAGGACAGAGCAGATATAGTAGAGATGAGTGGGTTTACTCTCTCAGCACCCCTTTGTCGCATGCTGGTCCTTACCATTGTTTCATACTATTTTTATCATCAAGGTTCTAGCAGATAGGTTTAGAGAATTGATCCAGGGCTAGTTTAGATCAAGAATAGTCAGATCATTGGTTTTAGAGGTCAATGGCATGAGTTTCAAGAACAAGCAATTAATAAGCTCTATTCATTCCCTGTGCTTACTCCAACATCAAGCCAGTCTGGGCTCAATGCAACCTCAAACTCATCCTCAAGAACAAGAGATCTATGCCCAGTGTGGTGGCTCACACCTGTAATCCTGGCACTCTGGGAGGCCAAGGTGGGAGGATCCCTTGAACTCCAGAGTTTGAGACCAGCCTGATCAAGGGCAAGACACCATCTCTACTAAAATAGAAGGCTGGCTGGGCATTGTGGTGAGTGCCTATAGTCCCAACTCTACTCAGGAGCCTGAGGCCAGAGGATCTCTTGAGCCAAAGAGTTTGAGGTTGCTGTGAGCCATGATGACACCAACACACTCTACCCAGGGTGATGGAGTCTCTGGGCAAAAAAAAAAAAGAAGAAAGAAACAGGAGATTTAGTTTGCGAGGCCCCTGGCATGTACGCCTGTGCCTGCATCACCCTCAGGCCAGGCCCCTCATGCTATAAATAAATAATAAGTACATAAATTCACTCATTCAATACAATTTTTTTGAAAGCTCATGGTATTCCAGGCACTGTCCATACCCTTGCTGTGAACAAAATAGAAATCTGTCAAAAAGAGTGACCCCTGCATCTTCAGAACCAAGCTGGGAGTTAACACCGGCTTCCGGACCCAGGTAGAAAAGGGGGTAAATTATGAGAGGGAGGTGAGAACTCAGCATGATAAAAGCTCTCGCCCTGAACCCTCTCATTGAGAACAGCTTTTGCGATGACCTCAGTGGCTCCACCGTACACTCCTTCTCTAGCACATCGATCTAATTATACCAGAGAAGATAGTGTGGGGACTTAGGCAGCAAAATCCTATTTCCCTCAGCCGTCTCGGGAGTCCTTGGTGAATTTCTGTCCCCAGCATGTACTTATTTTGGTATTAAAATGAAATCTGCATTGGCTGTATTTGGGAGGACGCTGACTTGCTGCTGCCTAAGAGCTTTTCCCAAGTCAGCAGGGGTCTGCTAATCTCTTCCCCACGTCTGGATGTGACTTCAGCAGAAGGAGAAGTGTGAAGGCCATCGCTGTCTGGGGGTGGGGGTGGGGACTAGCCTGGAAGGCAGGAGCACTGCAGAGAGACAGTTGGAGGCTGGAGCAGGGGGCTGCCGTACACACAGACGACTTCGGGGTTTCCTGACAACCTTTCCCTGAAACCTCCATTCCCAAAGCTTGATACCTTGTCCTCTTCCAACTGCCACAGGTTGCACCTGGGCCCAGATGTTTTCAGCTGAACTGTCACTTCCTTACAGCAACTGTGCTTACACTAAGGCATTTTCCAGCAAATAAATAATTAACGCATGTAAAGGAGATATGAGGAAAAATCTTCACTATATTCCCAGCCAAGTTCAGAGGCACGTCCCGAGTGGTTTTACATTGATAATCTGAGTCATCAGAACAGCCTCTTGGGCTTGGGGGCGGGTGGGTGGTTGGTTTTGGGGTTTTTTTGGAGGCAGAGTCTCACTATGTCACCCTTGGCAGAGTGCCAAGGCATCACAGCTTACAGCAACTTCAAACTCTTGGACTCAAGTGATCATCCTGCTTCAGCCTCCCAAGTAGGTGGGACTACAGACGCCCGCCACAACGCCTGGCTATTTTTTTTGTTGTAGTTGTTGTTGTTGTTTGGCAGACCCAGGTTGGGTTTGAACCCACCAGCCATGGTGTATGTGGCCGGTGCCCTAGCCGCTGAGCTACAGGAACCAAGCCGTACGTGCCTATTCTCTTGGGCATTTCAGTCCATTTCACTCCTCAGAGAAGTTTGAGCTGGGGCGGTGGAGAAGGCCCCCAGGACTCAAGCTACTCCTCTGCTATTCCCTAACTCAAACACCTTCTCCTACATCAACTCACGGAATTCAGGGGGAAGGCTCGAACCTCCGAGCCCATGTCCTGCTACAGGTCTCCGCAGCTGGCCCCAGGTAAGCACTGCCTCTGCTGCGGCACTAGCCTGCCTGCTGTGCTCCTGCTCCACCGAGCAGCTCTCTCGGTGCTGAGGCCGGGAGCCCCCAGGAGAAACTCAAATACAAATGCTCTTTGTTTTCAGTGGATTTTCTCCTTCGGCTCAGTCCTCAGGGCTGCTGCCTTAGGCCTGCACAGGCCTACAAACATTTACACACCCAGACTTGACATAACCCTTCCAGAAGTGTCGAGGCCTCACGTGAGCAAGAAAGGCTGTCCTTAATTTTTTTTCTCTTATATATTTACTTCTCTCCCTCCTCTAACAGAAAGAATGATAGTAACAGATGGTATCTACTGAGTGCTTATTACGTGCCAGCCATGATTCTAAACATTTACATGAATTAACTTGTTTATTCCGAAAGCAACCCATGTAAGGTATTATCATTCCCACTTTTCAGATTAGAAAACCGAAGCATTCACAGAGCAAGGAAGGGGCAGAACTGGAATCGACTCCGGGCAGTTTGCTCCCAGAGCTGGTGCTTCTATGCCAAGAATACTGACAATTCCTTCCTCTTCTCTTCGAACACCCTTCCGAATCCTACTGTCTGCGCTGCTGGCAGGCCACAGGGGTAGGAGGTACCTGAGTAGCCTGTGATGTCCATCGCCTTGAGGTTCCGACATTTGATCACCGTGAGAGTGAGCCTGCCTGCTGTGGGCAGGTAGCAGAGGGAGAACATGATCTCACCCAAGTCCACGCTTTCCTGCAAAGAAGCAGACAAGAGAGCAGGTGAGGGTCATGCTGGCGGGGCCCTCGCTCTCCGCACAGCGTCTGTGGGCCTCACTCCCCTCTCAGCATCTGTGGGCGTTCTAGCACAACGCACCAGCCTCTGGGAGTAACTGGCTCTAAAGGCAATGATAACAATATTGCCTTGTGAGTGGACTTGGTCCCTTCCATACTCTTTTTTGATTTTGACCAGATCCTTGCCATTCCGTGTATGCCTGCCCTGCCCTATGTGCACCCCTCGGCTGCAGCCTGCGACCATCAGCTCCTTTGTAGCCCATTCCTATTTTCCTTCAGCTCCCCTTTCTCCACTGACCCCCTGACTTCTTACCCCTCCAGATATATGGTCATGACGGTGACCCAGACGAGATCCATACTCCAGCCGTCTGGTGGCCCCCCTCCCAGCAGATCTGCAGTTCTTTTCTTCTTCTGCCCCTGAGCTCAGTCATTCTCTGTCAATGTCTCTGCCTCTTGGCAGGTGCCTTGACTCCCTCCTGATACACCCAGCACTCCAACTTCTGGTCTTGGTTCTGAAGTGCAAGGAATTGATGCCCCGACTCGGCACATGCTGCCGACGAAAGAGACATGCTGCCAGGCCTGGGGTCACCTTGTCCTTTTTCCTTAAACATGGTCATCTTTCAGAGCACATGCTCTGCTGCCTCTCCTATTCCCAGAATCATTGTGGCCAGAGATCTCTGGAAGTTTATGAAACAACAGGGAAACTTCAAGATGGTGGCCAGGTGTAATAGCTCACGCCTGTAATCCCAGCACTCTGGGAGGCTGAGGTGGGAGAATCGCTTGAGGTCAGGAGATCAAGACCAGCCTGAGCAAGAGTGAAACCTTGTCTCTATTAAAAAAAAAATTAGCCGTGTGTCATGGTGGGCACCTGTGGTCCCAGCTACTCTGGAGGTAGAAACAGGAGGATCACTTGAGCCCAGGAGTTTGAGGTTGCCATGAGCTATGATGACACTAAGGCACTCTACCCAGGGTGACAGTGTGAAACTCTGTCTCAAAAAACAAACAAAAAACTTCAAGATGGTAGAATTATTCTTCCAGTAAATAGTGTTAAGCCAAATTGCTTCCTCCAGGTGGCGAAGGAGGGCGCTGTCACGGTGAAGCCTCCTTCTGCGGGTGGGAGGCTGGCTTCGGATCTGAGATTAGCAGGTGTGTCTTCCCTCAGTGCTCCCAGAGCCAGGTTTGAGCAGGTTGGAGTTTGAGGAGGTAGGGTTTGGGGTAGCTCTGATTTCGGGCGGGCCATTCAGCCAGCCAGCCAGCCAGTTGACAAATATTTATTGAGCACCAGCTGTGTGCTAGGTGCTGATCTGAGTGCTGGGGATACAGAAGGGAACAAAATAGACAAAAATCCCTTCTTCATGGAGCTTACATTGTACAAGGGCAAAGGACAATAAAAAAGGTAAATAAATTGATTAGTTAAAAGTATCAAGAAGAAAAAAAATAAGAGAAGGGGAATATAAAATAGGACCATGGGGGAGATGATAGCCAGGAACGGCCTCCCTGAGGGGGTGATGATTTCTGGGAAAGAGAGGAGTCCAGTGTGACACCAAGGTCTTTGTCTATTCTTTCTACAAAGAGCAACCTTCTACTGGAGACTTCCAGAGTCTTGCCCCCTCCTGGAGAATAATGCAAGACCCCCTCCTTCCCGCAACCCTCCTTGTCCACAGCATGCGGTCTCAACATTCTTTTCTAGGTGGCTCTGAGACTCACCTTTTCCCTAGCCCTAGATTTGTCTTTCTGTCCACCCCATGCCCCCCCCCCAGTCAAATTCCAAGAGTAGCAGCAGGTGAATATACCCCACTTTCCAGGAGAGGAACTGGAGGGGGCCAGAGCTGGGCACCCTGCAGAGATGGTCACCCCCTCCAGCACAGAGCCCTGTGGCCTCCGCAGAACTAGAGATCCAGGACCAGCCCCTGGGGAGCACTTGCATGGACAAATGTCCACCTCTGAGGGTCACAGCGACTCTGGGGGCAGGGGCTGCTCTCATTACTCCCTCCACTTCACACTCAAAGCACTTGAGACTCAGGTTTAAAAGCCTTGCCCAGCCAGCTGGACACCTGACTTTTGGGAGTGTGCCCTTGTACTCCACCTTGAAGCAGTGCCCTTTCCAGCTCACCTAGGAGGCACCTAGCGGTGACCTTTACTCCTCTGTGCTTTGGGCCACACTTCAGCCATTTATTTGTTCATTTGCTTGTCCATTTATATTTCTCAGTGCCTGCCAGAGACACTCTCCCCACCCTCAACACCCAGCTGGTCTGGGGGATATAACCAGTTAAAAGAAACTGCTAGGATTTTCCCCACCCTCCGGTGCAGCTTCCGTCCCCCTAGTCTCTGGTCAAGAGAGGGGCGACGCAGCAACTGCCCTGTGCCACTGATCCGGCAGCAGGGATCAGATCGCAGGTGCACTGGTGAAACGTTCCGTCTCTGACAGAGGTGCTGAGGTTCGTGTACAAGAAGCCCCAGCACCCTTTATTTCCCTCCAAGGTTCCATCCTGGTCAAAGTTACCGAGACCCTTTCGGACTCTGAAAGCACGGCAGGAGGAACTAACACCGTGGCACGGGCACTCTGCTACGTGCTTTGCTAAATTATCTTGGTGAGTCTTACACCAGCCCTACCAGGTAGGCGCTCTTGTTATTCCCATTTCACACAGGAGAACAATGAACGTCTGTGAAGTTAAGTAACTTGTTCAAGTTTGCATGACTAGTGAGTGCTTTGGTGCCAGACTGTCGTGTACTGATGCCATTGTTCAAACACCCTCAGAGGCTCCTGCTACCTCGTTTCTGGAATCAAGGCTCAGCCCCTTAGCTTGCATTTAGGCCTCTGAATGAGGAGGTAAGAGTCCCGTCTCACCTCCTCATCTGATTCTCTCCCTCTCTCGTCCTTTCTGCCAACCCTCTGTTCTACATGCTGCTATGTGCTTGGTCCCTTTTGCCATATGCCTCTCCTCCTCCTCTTTGCTTGGATCCTCCTGTTCCTATATCACAGCCCCCAACCCGGGACCCTCGCCCAGTTCAGCCCGCAGTGAGCATCTCCCCCACAGCCCTGCGGTGCTTCCTGCCCCTCAACCACTCACTAGAGTCACTGAGCCCCCTTGGCCCTGCAGCTGTGCCTCCCTCCCACCTGGTGAGGAGAGGCCTTTGGGCACATGTTCCTTGCCTTACACCCATGGGTGCTTCAGAGCGTCCACCAGCACACAAGGGGAGCCACATAAGTAAAGGGACGGTTACATTTCAGCCAAAGAACTCTAGAAGGAGTGATTCTTCGCATCAATGATATAATCACGTTAGGGCTCTGGGATGAATTCTAGAAGCTCCTAGGCCCCCCTGAGAAGGCATGAGCAAAGGCTGCTGTCGCTGTCTCCCCCCCCCCTTCAGATGCAGAGCTGCTCTCTTACCTTCAGGGAGTCTGCGGTAATTTGTTTATGGACTTGGGAGACTTGCCTGGAGGGTGTGAGAGGTCCCTCGGAGTAAATGGAATCACCCAGGGCTCTACGAACTGCTCTCAAGGATGGCTCCCTCCAGGGCACACGGAGCCACAGGGTCCCTGCCCTTTCTCACAGGACCGTGGCAGCTGGGAGCATGGGGTCCAGAGCCCGCAGTGTGAGGAGGCCCCTGCACACCTCACTGTCCATCGGTGGACCCAGAGAGGCAGAGGGACTGGCCCAAGATCCCACTATGAACTGGAGGCAGAGAGGTAACTGCGGCCAGGGTTGCACAGCCCAGTTCTGGGGACTTCTGCTGTAGGTGACTGGGCTTCACTGGGCCTGATGGCAAGTTGGAGCTCTTGGCTCAGCAGAGGACTGGCTTGTTTGATAAACAGAAGCAAACAGGTTAACTTTGAGTAAACAGAGAGACGGAGCTAAGCAAACTGAGAGAGCGGCCACCCTCCCTCTCTGGAAACCACGTCCTCGCTCCGTGTTGCCCTTTCTCAGGAGGTGTCAGCCCCAGATCCCACGCATCATACCAGCCTTTTAGCCTCATCAGGGATGTTTGAGACTTTGGACTTTAATAAAACCAGGGGTGACCAGGGGTTGCAGAACAGCCAGCACGTTATTGCTTTCATCTTCACCTGCTGTCAGGAGAGGCTGCCCCAGGGTCCCTGACTGGTAATGAGCTCCTCGGTGCAGGAGAGGTCACTGCCATCCAGAAAGCAGCAGAATCCAGCATGGTCCTCTGGACTCCCAACTGAGGGGCTGAGGGGGAGGATCCGAGCTCAGGAGCAGCTGGCTAAACATCTTGGCTAGTGCTTGGAGTGGGTGGGCCTGCTGCAAGCAGAGGGGAAGTCAGGATGTTGACTCCTGGAGAAATCTGTCCTTAGGTGCGACCTGCCCCCCTGCTGCGGCTGCCCATGACAGCAGCATGCTCCCTAGCTGCAGTGCCCAGAATGCCGGGCAGGGAGGCTCCCAAGGGCCATCCCTTGCACGGCACTGCTCTCTGGTTTTCCAGCAGCCCAGCGGTAGCATCTGGTTAAAGAACTTCTCTCTCCTGACGTACTCACACAGCCTGAAGGCACAGAAAAAAAATCCTATCTGTGAGCTGTCCAGGACAGAGCAGTGAATCACAAGTCAGGAGGCCCAGGCCTTCATCCCTCCGCCCCCAACTAGCTGTGAGACCTTGAGTAAGTCATTTTACATCTTGGGCCTCTGGCTATAAAATAAAGGGGTTGTACTAGATGAGATGAGTATGCTTAAGGTCCCTGCCAAGAATGAGGATTCAAACTGGAAAATCAGCCATCACCCGCTGAGATGGCCCAGGATGCTTAGCTGGTGTCTACTGCCTGCCTCAAGGAATCTAGCAGTTGTGTTCTGAAATCCCAATACTCTCATTTCCTCCATCCTCACTGCCCTCAAATGTTTGTCCTTCTCCAAGGCTAGCCATGCTTCCTCCTAAATAGGCAATGAGTGGCATCAATGCCTCTGAGCCTGTCTTGGGAATCTGGGCTGAGCAAAGCAAGAGAATGCTTCCCCGTTTCTTAGAGAACACTTCTAGTCTCTTAATCATTAAGTGGCTTGTCTGACTCTCCCATCAGCAGCAGAGAAGCATCCGCTACATTTTCAGGAAAGCCACAGGAGACCTAAAAAGGATTTCAGAAACACTGGGCAGGAAGTACTGTTAAGTTACCCTGGGGCAGGAGGCCTGGAAAGAGATGGGGTGGAAGCCAATTCGGCTCTAATGGTTGAAGAAACATCAGTGAGCAGCCCCTCTGTGTGGGCCTGGGGCTCCATGTGGGCACAGAGATGAGTTAGACAAGGAAGACGGACACTTGGAGCTGGGCCCCCCACAGCAACACAGACCTCTTCACAGCACAGGCCACAGCTGTAACCTTCACATCGATCTGGGGATGATGTGATGGGTGCCTGTGGGCTCTTTGGGGCAGGGATAGGTCTGCATTTCTTCTTCATTATACCTGTTATATTTAGCCCCGTGCTTGATGTATAGTAAGTGCTCAGTAAATACTGGGCAATGAATGAACCATCAGTAACATGAAATTGGGGTCAGGAAGCCCTGGAGCCAAGTCCCAGTCTGACTCCCGGGAGTGGACTTAAAAGACTTTCTTAGCCTTTCACGGTTTTGGTTTCCTGATCTGTAAAATGGGGTGAACGCAGGACCCAGCTCTTAGGGGTCACTAAGATTGAACGAGATCATCTGGATCTCTCTCTCACCTTTTCTCCTCCATGACCCACTTCGAACACTCTTTGGAAGTGCTCAAAACTTTCTCCGTGTTCTTCCTACATAAAATCTCTCTTTGTTACCCTGAAACTTGTGCAGGTTACTTTTGTTTTCCATCCACACTGCCTGTGTCCACTCATTTTGCTTTCAATTACTGCTGTTCTTTGGCTGAATTTTCCAGCTCAGCCAAGTAATCAATACCCAGGTCAACTGGGTTTGGGTAACTGAGAGCCCCCACCTCCAACAGGCCCAACCCAGGCAACATAAAAGGGAACCCCCGGCCATGTTCAAGGCCTCTTTGTCTACTTGCGCTGACAATGGAGACCCATTCATGTCTGTGGTGAATGTATCTCTCTTACTCTGTAAGAGTAACTTTCTCTTCTTCAATAAACTATTCCTTGCTTCCTTAAAAAAAAAAAAGAGGTAATTTGTGCGAAGTGTTTAGCACCTGGCACAGAGTAGCCGCTCAGTAAGCATGAGCTGCAGTTGTGATTGTTACACTGTTGTGAAGAGCTCACGTTCTAGGGGCAGGGGCAGGGGAGAGAAAGGGAAGTAGCACTGTTTATTTTGACGGGTGCGATAACAGAGGTGTGGAAAAGATGCAGGAGAGTTGAGGGGGGAACAGTGAACTCTGCCGTGGATTTCATGGGCTTCCCGGAGGGGGTAATAGTTGATAGGATGTAGAAGCGTGAGGAATAGGAGTTCGCTGGCAGAGGAAAAACAAGCAAGGGCATTCCAGGGAGAGGGCTCTGCCATTCATCAAGATGCAAAGCGGGTGAGGAGTGATGGGGGCCATGAGAGGTTCCAGGTGTCTGGAGGGCGTAATGGGAAATGGGCGGCAGAGAGCAGCCTAGATAAGGCTGGACACGGGGCCAGGGCCCAGCCTTGCCTGCCTCCTGGCCCACACTTGGAAGCTTGCCCTTGATTCTGCAGGTGGCAGCAGACTGTCTCTACACCTGCTCCCCACCGTGTCACCTTCCACCCAGACTTGTTGAAGAAGTAACAATAAGACAAAGTCCCAGCTCTCCAGGAGCTTGCATTCTGGAGGTGCTGGGCAAGAGACTAAAATAAACTAGGCAAGATAATATTTGAGGGTCTTGAAGGAGCCAGTGACATGACAGAGGGTAATGGGGGGAAGGGGACTTGGAGACAGAATGGTGCTCAGAGATAGGGAGGAGCCAGCTGCTCAGGGGTGGCCTTGGGGGCAGTATGAGGATGGGAGCAAGGGGGTCAGGAAAAGGTCTGCAGGTGTTTGGATTTTGCTCCTTGAGAAGAGCAGGGCCCTCAAGGACTCTGCCCTCAGCAGTGTGTAGATAACAGAGGGGGCAGTGACAGTGAGCTCAGATGGCTCCTGCAGCCTGTCCCTCAGCTCCTGACCTATGTGGCTCCTCCCTTCCCAGTGTCCCCACACTGAGGCCCTGGCTCCCCTCCCCCTTGCCCTGCCTCAGCTCTGGCGGTTGTTGAATTCTCTCTGCGGCCCGCCCCACCCCCATCCTCCTGGCCGTAAACAGGACGTTGTTTTCCTGCTGAAAATTCTTCAATGGCTCCCCATTTCACACTTGTTTTGTGGTCAGAAAAATCTCTTCCTCAGGTGAAAAATTATTCAAAAGCCCAAATATTACAACAAGATAAAAAGTGGCTCAAAGATAGCTCCTTCCTTCAACCCCTCAGGCTACCTCCTTGGAGCTTCAAGGAGGCAGCATGAAAATCACTTATCCACAGAATCAGATGGCATTCAAGCTTCCCCATGATTTGGCCCTTGCCTTCTCGCCAGCCTCATCTGCTACCATTCTGCCCCAGGTAACCTGTGCCCCAGCCATAATAACTAGTGACTTTTATCCATGGTTAACTATGTGCCAACCTGTCCTAAGCGCTTATAAGCATTAAGCCATATAATTTTCACAAAAGCCTTATGAGATGGATACTATTTGTTAGATAATTGCAAAACTTCATCTCCCTATCCCAATTACCCACTGAAAATTTCAAACTTATGGCCCGCCCCCTACGGCTCTTCTTGCCAGAGCTGTAACACCTTATTGGCTATTCTACCATCCCGGCCCCTCCCCTAACCAAACCTATATAAGGTGCCCTTGTCTTTACCCTTGTCTTTTGCTCTCTCTCTCTCTCCCTCCCACCCCCCGTGGGTCTCGTGTCCCTCTCTCTCTCTCCTCCTCTCTCTACCTTCTCTCTCTCTCCTCTCTCCCCCTTTCTTCCCCTCCTCTTTCCCTCTCTCTCTCTTTCTCTCTCTCTCTCCCCTCCTCCTTAATGCTGCTCTGCAGCTTCCCCCGCCAATAAAGACCTTTCGTACAAGCCTTGGTGTTCCGTGAGGTTTATGCCGGTCAAGTGCCCCCCTTTCACTATTACTATCTCTGCTTTTCACCTGGAGACACTGAGGTACAGAGAGGTTATGTCCTGGCCCAAGGACACACAGTTACCAAATGGCACAGCCAGGATGTGCACTGAGGCTTCAGAGCCCACGTGTTCAGCCACTACACCCTCCTGCCTCTCTGTGACACCTCCTCCCCAACCTCTCTGAGATCGTCCCCACCTCCGTGCCTTTGTCCTGTTCTTTCCACCACCTGAAATAACCCATCGGTACCTCTGACTATCCTGGACAACTCTTGTCTTAGCAGGCCAGCTGTCCTGTTGGTCACCTCCCCTGACTCCCAGGGTCTGACTTAGGGATGGGCTCCCACTGCCCCCGATGCTGAAGGCTGAGGGATAATTATAACAAATCTCCCCAAGGCAAGTCGAGTTTGAGACAGGAGCTGGAGGGGTCTGGGAAGAGGGGCTGCAGGAGAGGAGAGTGGAGGCTGACACTGTGCCCGGCCTGCGTCCCCACAGCTGGCTCTCAGCTCTCTGCTGGGAGAGGGGAGCTGCAGGGTGGGTGCTCCTTCCCCGGGGTGCCTACAGGGACTCCTGCTGGGAGCACCGAGATGGGGTGATGTGAGTTGTCTCTCTGCTCCTCCTCAGGCTTGGGATCCCTGGGCTCTGGTGAGGAAGCTGGGGGTGGCTGAGGAGGAAGGGCGGGAGGTGTCTGTCCTGACACTGCTGGGTGCTGGGCAGGTTCTATTTGCTCTGAGTTCCTGTCTGCTTTTTCTCTCAAGTGCTTCCCTGCCCCAAGGGCTTTGCAGGATTATGAATAAATGATCAAGCAGAATTGAGGCTCCTTAAACGAACTCAGGATACTCCAGTGTCAGCCTGTGGTGTGGACACAGAGCTCGGCCCCGGGGAGGAGAAGGAGCCCCCTCGACCGCTGGCGTGGTGAGGAGCAGAGCAGGCCGCGCGGAGGTGGGCTGAGGGCATCGGGCTGGGCTGGCTTAGGAAGCCGGGAGCCTCCCACACCAGCCGATGTGTCCGCGCAGCTTCAGGGAAGCAGAGGGTTTTATTTCAGAAACTTTCCCTCAGCCTCTCCCTTGTGAGTCTGCCCCTGTAAAGAGGTTTAGTGTTTCACATGCACCATTACTTTGGGCAAATAGCCATGAGTCAGAATCATACTGGGAGATGCGATCTCTTCCTGATGACTTTTAAAAAGGTGGGCGGAGAAGGAGCAGGCTGAGAGAGGGCGGAGGGGACAGCAGATTTTGGAGAAGTCTTAGAGGAGATGGAGGCGATGCCTGGTTGAGCCAGAAAAGTCTGCACCATGGGGTGCTTGTCCATGAGAGGCCAGAGCCCAGGCCCCACCTCAGAGCTGGGCCTTTAGCCATGGTCTTCATTAGTGGTCTTCATTAGTGACAGGGTGAGGACGGTGGTGGTAAATGGCACATTAATGAAGTTAATGAGGAGAATCTGTTTTCATTTCTTGTTGCCAGTTGTCCTGCTGTGTGGCTGTCAAACAGCTGTCGTTTTCCCCTTGGGAGAGGGCAGGCATCTCAGGGGTGAGCGACTGCTCGCTGCCGCTCATGGGTCCGTGTGGCAGACAGGAGGACACGCTGGTCCCAGTGGGGTGGTCTCCCGGGGCAGCTGAGGAATGTTTCTTGCAAACAGGTGCCAGGGGCTGGGGTGCAAAACAGCCAGAGCTTTGGTCTCGGCCGAGGCACATGCTTCAGTGCCAGTGACACTGGCTTCAGCTTTTTCATCTCTTTAGGGACAAGCACCCTGATGGTTGAGGTCTCAACCCACCTCCTCTGCCCACACTCCAGAATTTCTTGGTCTTGCCATGGCAGGCTGCTCTGTAAAGGGGCCCTTTCCACCCTCCGTGGGGGTGACCACCCTATCCCTGAGATGTCCTCTCAGGCTGCTCCTTCCCAGTCTCCTCGGCTGCCCCCTCCCCAGGTCCCTGTCTCTAAACGGCAGAAGTCAGCAGGACTCCGGTCTGGGCTTGCTTCTCTTCTTACTTATCTGAAATGTTCAAACCCCTCTGCACCCTCGCAACTTCCAGATGTCCGAGGGAGGACAATTAAGTTCTCAAACTAGTCCTAGAGAAAGTGCTATATCCCTCATATCTGAGTACCGTACGGTCATCAGATGGCCAAGGGGAGTACTTTGGAGGTGACCGTAGTGATATTCAACAACGAGGTATATGGCACTTTTTCTAAGATGAGTTCTTGAACTTGAACGTCAGACTTTGTATGCCCCCTTCCCCCAACCTCTCTTTCACCATGTGGCCATACAGAAATCTAAAACTTCTCAGAAGGCCCAAAGCTGAACTTTGCACCCTCCATTTTCATCCCCCTCTCATTTCCCACTACTTGGGAAGCGGCTCTTCCATCCACTCAGATGCTCAAGCCGGAAATCAGACGTCATCGTGGAGTGAGGGGAAGTCTCGCTCCTGCTCCTCTCTCTCCTTTGCATTTAGCCTTCACCGACCCTGCTAACTCTTTCTCCAAATTCCCTCTCCAGTTCAGCCACCTGCCTGCACCTCCAGTGCCGCACGGAGGCCAAATCCTGTCCACTGCCCGCATACGACCACTGTCTAACCCGCCGCACTCTACTTTGTTCTGCTTTGCTTCCCACGCTGCAGCCAGAGTCTGGGTCGCCTCCCTCCTGTGTCTAAAACCCTCTGAGGGCTTCCCCTTGCACTAGGAACAAAACGCAAAGCTGCACCAAGCCTCCAGGGCCCTCCCCACGTGGGGCTAATTCTTCCGCACCCCCATGCCCTCGCTGTCCTTGCTGCACATCAGGCTTGCAGCCTTTCCCAAACAGCACAGGCTCTTCTTTTCTTTTTTTTTTTTTGAGACAGAGTCTTAAGCTGTCACCCTGGATTGAGTGCTGTGGCATCACAGCTCACAGCAACCTCCAATTCCCAGGCTCAAGCGAGTCTCCTGCCTCCGCCTCCCAAGTAGCTGGGACTACAGGTGCCTGCCACAACGCCCGGCCATTTTTTGGTTGCAGCTGTCATTGTTGTTTGGCGGGCCTGGGCTGGATTCGAACCCGCCAGCTCAGGTGTACGTGGCTGGCGCCTTAGCCTGTTGAGCCACAGGTGCCGAGCCGGCACAGGCTCTTCTGCCCCCACAGCCCTGCACACTCTGTCCCTCTGACTAATCCGTCTTGCCCCAACTCTTCACGTGGCAGGTGCTCACTCGCTAGTCCTTTTGGCCACTTCCTTCAACACCCCGCCATCCAAACATGGGTCTGTGGCTTCACCAGACCCAGTCCCATCTTGTGGGGTGCAGGAGAGGCAAAGCAAAGGGAAGGAGACGCTCCCTCTCGGGCCACGCACGCCCCCCACAGCCCCAGCGTCCCTCACTCACCTCGCCCCGCTTCCTAACCTATATTTAACTCGCCATTTTATTCCCAGCACCCAGCACAGTGCCTGGTATGTAACACGTGCTGGCAAACTCTTTGTTGAATTAGTGAGCAACACAGCTTGGTGCGGGTTGCGGGGCTAAGAAGGTGGTGAAAACAATTGGTGGCAGGAGCGGTCCCCTGTGGTCTCCCCAGGAGCGTCACCATGAGTAAGAGGACGGTTTAGGGTGGAGCCTCATACATGTTCCTTGGAGGTGGTCTGAAGAGCTCCTGCATTAGTCACTTTGGGAGGTGGGGACGTGATTCCTGAGCTGCACCTAAGGTGCGCTGCGTGAGAATCTCTGAAGGCAGCTGGATATCCGCTATCTAGGAGCTCCTCGGGGGAGTCTTATGCATCCTCAACCTGCAACCTAAGGCAGAAAGGAGATTCTGAGGCCGCCCTGGGGCAGACCCAGTCAGAATCTCCATCCTAGTGCAACAGAAGTCATTAAATATCAGGGCTGCCAGGCAAAGTTAGGAGCGTAAAAGTGTCTCTTCTTTTTTGTTGGGCTAATCCAAGGTTTGGAAGGATGGAAGCCCCATGGGACCCTGGGCTGGTCGTGGCGTCGGGGAGCAGCTTGCTCAGACCACCCTTTGCCTCTTCCTGTGCACCACAACTATGAAGGTGCCTCACCCGGGTTCAGAGAGTTTAAGACAACTGGATATCCAGTAACGATAGTGCTTCAGAGGTATCTGACACAATGCTGTAAATACTCCCCATAGCTCTCCAAGTGTGGTTTCCTGACCATCAGCCTCAGCATCGCTTGGAACTTACCAGAAACACAAATTATAGGGTTTACCCTCACTAGGGAACAGGGAGCGACAATCTGTGTTGTAGCCAGCTTTGGGGAAGTCTCAGGATCTGACAACCGTTGTTTTCGTCTAGTTAGAAGAACCAATGGCACACACACGCTCTGAACAGGATGTGGAGTTTCTTCCACTTCTTTTAACCCACTTATTTTGGTGTTTGAAGCCCAAGTCAAGAGAGGAGAAGGCGACTAACAGTTGGGGAGCTTCTACTAGTTTGTAGGGACTACGCTGGGTACTTATTACATATCACATTCACTTCATTCATACCACATCCCTTGGAGGGACCCGTCCGTGACTGTCACCACCCTGTACTAGGGGGTAAGTGGCTCGCCTGCCATCTCAGGTCTCAGGCTGCACTGACTGCTCTTCTGCGCCCTCCTACCCAGCCTCCCCCTCTCCTCTCCACCTCTAACCTGGTTATTAAGGATTGCGGTGCTGAGGACCCGTGTAAAGTTTGAATGCAGAATTTCTTGACGTTCTGGAAGCCAAAAGCACAAGAGGGAACCTCTAAGACTTAGAGCATTTGCCTCCCTTCTGCCTGACCCCACCTGCTTCTTCTGGAAAGAAGAAGAATGGACGGTGTCACCAAATATTGCAGACTGCAAGAGGGTCCATCTCCTGCTCACTTGGGCCAGCTGGTGTGGCACTCCGGCCTCAGCCTGTCAGTGCTCACAGAAAGCACCTGTTCCAGCTTTGTCTCACTAGGAGCCAAACTGCACCAGCAGATACCGCCTCATGGGAGTCTGGGGGACGGGGGAAGCTGGGCCAGCAGCAGGCAGAACCCCTGGGCCGGGCTCTTGTCCCCAACCGGCAGCTCAGCAGAAGGACCCTGGGCTCTCTCTGCACAGATCTTTCCACCTGAAGTCTCCTGGCGTGACCTTCAGGGATGAGAGGAGGAAACCCACAGATGAAGAAGGTTCGAGCAGGTGAAGGGTTTCCCCCAGCTCCTTCAGAGTTGGAGTGATTTTTCTTACTTTTATTTTCTTGCTTTTTTAGGAGGGGAGAGGAGATAGTCTGTAGCCTCTGTAGGCTCTGGGAGACACTTGAAGATCTCAAGTCTCCAAGTTCATTCCTTTGGTATGGCATCTTTAAGAATCAGAACCGGGCAACTCCAATCACCTGTAACTATGCAGGAAGAGGCCACAGGTGATGAGTCAACTCCTCCTGTCCCAGCTGCCAAGCAGGAGCATGCTAACTTTGACAAGCAATGACTCTTTTCCAGGTTCGCCATCCTGGGGCTCAGGAATTTCTCCTTGACGACTGCCCAGCGCCTTCTGGGCACTCAGCCCTGCCCTCTCGGTTCCTACCTACTACGGTTCCATCACAACTTAGACATTATGCTTTCATTGCAGTTTTTACTCCATCTTTTCTTCTCCAAAACCAAGAAATTCAGTTTTCTTGGCCTTCCAAATTTTTCAGGCATTTTGGTGGCCTTCATCTAGAACAGTGATTTTCAACCGGTATGCGGGAAGAGGATCTTTGGTATGCAGTGAAAAATTTTAAGGATCATTAACTAAATTACTTTGAAAGAAGTTCAAAGCACAGTAAGTATATTCTTTTTTTTTTTTTTGTGATCAACATAATTTAAGTGTGCGAGGAAGTTTAACTATAGGTTCAAGTGCACTATGAGATAAAAAAGGTTGAAAAACACTGATCTAGACCCATGACTGATCATCAAAAAGGAACTCCTGACTGAGAGTCTGGCAGGAAGCTGGAGTCCTGGCTCCTCATGAAACCAGAGGGAGGGAACATGGTCTTCGGGGAGAACTTGGGATTCTAATCCCTGCCCTGCTGTTTCCTTGCTGAGTGACTGTAAAAGTCACTGGCCTTCTCTGAGCCTCTCGGACAGTGGGCAGTATTGTCACACTTGGGGAGGATCCCTACGGGTAAGTGCTTTAAGTCTTAATTTAGAGGCATATGAGAGGCACACCCACCATAGGGAGGGTGTGGCCAACTGTTAGAAAAACGGAGACTGATAGGCAGCTAGCATACAATCCATTTGTAAGCCTCTCCTTCCCCTGCCAGGTTGGAGCAGGACTGGGCGTGCTATCCCATCTGCTTGCCTGGAGGGCAGAGGGGCCAAGCATGCCTGTGGATGTCTGAGTCAGCCAGAGGAAGAGAAAGGGGCAGCTGCCTTGGGGTTGTCCCTGGGTAAGGGGAGAATGAACATATCTTCTAGGCAGGGTTTCAGAGGCCGTAACTCCCGGCTTCAAGACCCAGGAGTAAATGCGTCTTTCTTCCCTCCCAGCCCTGGGCTTCTCTACCCTCCAGCACCTTAGACAAGGTGATTAGAGAGGAGGGCATCTAGTGGGTCAGGCGCCAGGCTGTGGTTCAGGTATTCCCAGCACAAGAATGAATTTAGGGAAAACATTCAACCAAGAGCCAAGGCTCTGTGTTCCAATCCCAGTCCTGCTGCTAACGAGTAGAGTGATGGAGGGCAGGGCACTGGGCCTCCCTGAGCGCTCTACCAAATGACCTCACCTCCTCAGCAGTGAAATAGGACTAGCCCGGAGGATAAATGAATGGACGCACTTGAGATGCCTTGCATGGTGTCTAATGCAGAGCAAACGTCATCCATGTCACCAGAGTTTCAGGCCCTTCCTGCTTCCCGCTGCCGTGGAGCTGAGACTGGGGGCTGACCGAGTTGGCCTCAGCCATCTCCAAGCTGCACCCTGACAGTGCGTCACAGCAAGGAGAAGCAGTAGTGCGGGAGTGGAGGACAAGGAAGGGGGAGCACAGGGCCGGGATGCCAGAGGGGCCCGACGAGGTTCTGAGCTCTCTGCTGGGAGGTCTCTCTGAACCAGGCCCCAGGCTTCCTTCCTCCTCTGCTCACCCAGGAGCATGATAATGAAATGCCAAATTAGCTCCACTATTGTAATTCCTCCAAAAATCATAGGCCACATGTTCTGCCAGAGCCAGCTAATGTCTCCCATTGGTGAGCAGGTGACACTGATGGTTATTTCCTCCCTTCCAAGCACCAATGCAGAGTGGCAGAAACTGAGGGTGAGGCTCAGGCTGGGAGCAGCCCCAGGGCGGGGAGGACAGGGATCCACTGGAGAAGCCGAGAGCCAGGGCTAGCGGGGTGCCGGGGCCCCATGGTGGTTTTCAGGCCCTTCCTTCCCTCCCTGAAACTTCCTCTTCGTGCTGAAGGAGTCTGGAGAAGCTCCCTGCTCAGGGCTGGTGCCAAGGGCAAACCACATTCGCAGGCAACGTCCCTGGCCCTCAGGCAGGGCACTGCTGGGGTTCCTGCTGCTGCTGCTGACGAGGGGCCTGTGCCCCCAGCTTTCCCATGGTCCAGGCTCCTGCTCCGAGGATACCCAGCTTTCCCTGCCAGGCCCACACAGCAGCCAGCAGTTCCTCTCTCAGCTCTTCCCTCCTCCCCCACCCACATCAGCCTCTGCTCTGGCACCATGCAGAGCGGCTGCCCCGGGTCAGCTGAGGCACCTCTTCCTTAGTGGACAAGGCCCCAAAAAGGAGTGGAAAGAGCCCACTCCTGGGCAGACTCAGGCTCCTTCCTGCCTGGCCCTGCAATGAGAAAGGACAGATTCTTGGACCCTGGCCGGGCCTGCAGACCTGTGATCACTGCCTTCCAGGCACCCTAGGATTCTACACAGCTCCCAGAAAGCCCATCCTCCAGGCGAGGCTGGGAACCAAGTCTGCCTAATGCCCCTCTCTAAAGAATTCCCAACCAGGCCCCTTGAACAGTTAGTAGATGCAGAGAAAAGCCCCCTCTGTGACACTCGCTGTGAGAGCTCAAGGATCCTGGGAGATTACAAAGACCCCTTCTCACTTTACAAATCAGATAATTGAAGCTTTAAGGGCCAGGTGCACCCTGTCTCCTGGTGAGGGTAAACTCCATACTTTGTGTTTCTTGTAAGTTCCAAGTGATGCTGAGGCTGATAGTCAGGAAACCACACTTGGAGACACCCAGGCTAAGCTGGAATCCCTCTTACTTGCCAATTCCATCCCACAGGTGCTACATGTAAATTGAGCACTATGAGGTGGGAGGCTGGGGTCAGGACGGGGGAATATTAAAGACTGTCGGGGGACTGTGGAAAGCCAAGAGCCCTGGGGGCTACCTAACTCTAACACAGCACCGATGGAGAGAAGCAAGAACTGTAAAGACACGACTCACCACTGGCATTCACCAAGCACACGCCGTGTACTGGGGCGCTTGGTTAAGACTTCCATGTGGATTCTTTAATTTTTGCAACAACTTTATGAAATAGGGATTATCCTCACCCACACTTTACAGATGAGAGAACAAGAACAGAGAGACTAAGTTAGAGAGTAGGAAGATGCTTAGCTAGAGAGGAGGAAGATGTGGCTCAAACCCAGGCAGCCAGACCGGGGCCTACCCTCTCAACCACCTGCTAAGCCAGCTTAGCTCTCTGTAGGCTGTCACTGGGGATCGTCCTCATCGCACTCACAGCCCAGTGCTTTGACTTCCCCTGATGCTACTGGAGCCCTGACTCAGTAGGGTGTGACAGGTCTTTACACCTTGTCTCAAAACTTGATTTTAAAAGTCTCTCTAAAAGACTCTCATTTACTGGTCGTGATGAATTTATGAGGTAGGTTTTACGCTCACCCCCACTTTACAGAAGAAGACACTGAGGCTCAGAGGTGTTAACAAGATCTCAGAATTCAAAGACCATGCTCTCAACTGGCCCCACAATGTTGTTCTTCATGTGATGTAAAAAAATTCCCTCCAGGCCTGGAACCAGGAATAGCTTTGCTTTTCCTAAAACATTGGGTTGGGTTTTACTTAATGGACACTAAATTCTGTGACTATATTTCCCCTTTTGTGTTTGCTGCTAGAATGTTTCAAGTCAAATGTGTGGCCTGCCTATCGGCAACGTTTGGGCAACAGGGCGTAAGTATTGTGTAGTGGCCTCGATTTTACATTCTTTGATTTATGCTTCTGCTACTTTTATATGGTGTTTTAAACTTATTTTTAATCTTGTCATATACCTTGTGAGCTAGCTGAGTCCTTTCTGGAGCAATACAAGACGATGGACAAAATCAATGCAAGTTTGTATTATGAATACTTGCTGTGCAACCTCAGACAATTCATTTATCTCTCTCAGCTTAATTTTCTCTGTCTGCAGAATTAGGACGATTCCTCCTACAAAGATCTGCCGAGGATTAAATAAGACAACGTGTGCAAAAAGGCTCTGTAAATTCAATAGTGCCAAACAAAGGCAAGATAGACTTGTTATTGACATTGTTATTAATAACAAGATGGAGTCCCCACCTCTGGGGCACCTGCACCATTTGTGGTCTGGACCCAGGGATTGGTGAAGAGGGCCTGGCTGGCTGGGACCCACTCCTGTGTCCCTGGGAAGACACTCAGAGTTGCATGGCCCGAAGGAGCAGCTGCTGCTGCCCTCATGGGGGGCACACAGCTGTATCAGATCTCACACTGCCTGTGCCTGAAGGCCAGGCCTTACTTGAAGCTGTCCTTCCTGCTCTGCCAACTGAGAGCCAACTGGCCCCAGAGGGGTAGGTGATGTCTCCCCAAGGGAAGGTCTGAAGTTTCCTGGGAGGTTGTGGAGCTCTTCAGAGTCTTCCAGGATATCTCAACTGCATCACCTGTGGCTGCTCCCCCTCCTAACGTCTCAGAGAACTCAGTTCTTGCTGCTGACAGCTCAACAATGACCTTGGTTTGTGGGAGGAGGCTGGCTGGGGCCAGCCAGATCCATCAGCCTCTGCTAATTACCCCATCTCAGCCTCGTACACACGACAACCTCCTTCCTCATGGTCCCCATACCACGTCCCCCCTTTCTTTGCAGCATTCTTTCAGAGTCACTTAATCCCAGGAACTTCCGGGCCCGGCCCAGCCGCGCATCAGCCCGGCTCACAGTCTCGGGGCTTCCTTGCCCCTGCTATATTCACAGGACTTTCTAAGTAACAGCAAGACTCTGGATTTTATCAAAATATTAGTTCTCTCTCATGAGTGAATGGGTTTATGGTGAATTGTATTTTTTTTGGCTTTCTGTGTTTTCCAAAATATTTAAAATAAGAATGTAATACTTTGCCTTCAGGCAAAGAAGGCTAAAATATATTATAGTTATACAGCATTTAAAGAAAATGATCTATTTTTGTTCTCTCCTTTATCACTTTAAAACTGTATGACTTCAGAGAATTTCCTCACTTTTCCTTATCTATAAAATGGAAATGCTGATTTCTTCCTGTATTGAGGATGTTAAATGAGAAAAATGTCCTTGAAAAATTTTTAAAAATTTATTTTATTATTGAACTTTATTTTTTGAGACAAAGTCTCACTGTGTTGCTCAGGCTAAAGTGCAGTGGTGTCATTATAACTTAGCAACCTCAGACACCTGGGTTTAAATGATTCTCCTGCCTCAGCTACTAAGTCACTGGCACTGTAGGCCCACTATGCCTGGCTAATTTTAGTAGAGACAGGGTCTCTGAGCTATTGCTCAGGCTGGTCTCAAACCCCTGAACTTAAGTGATCCTCCAGCCTCAGTTTCCTTAGATGCTGGGATTACAGGCGTGAGCAACCATGCCTGGTTGGAAATTTCCTTATAAACATTTTAGGTGTTATTGGTACTAGATTCAGGACTTACAAGCATGAGCCAGCATACCTGGCTGGAAATTTCCTTATAAATATATTATGTGTTATTGGTGTTAGATTCAGGAGCAACAACTGTGGCAAGAAGCTAAGAAGGCCCTTTGTCTCAAAAAAATTTTATTGCATCCTAAACAGAAGGCCGTGATAGATTATTTTCCACATTTTACTAAGGAGGAAATAGAGAGGCAACGTGGTTTGTCTGGGGCACACGGTGGAGGCAGGCTTCAAGCCGTGGTCTCCCCCTGCCCACCCTGCCCACCTGCGGGTTCAGGGCTGGCTCCATGGCTGCCCTGGGACTCGCATCCCTTGCAGAGGGCCCTGACTGACAGCCCTGAGTCGACTGTGTGGCCCTGAACAGTTCCCCTCCCTTATCAGTGCCTGAGCTTCCCAGTGAGGGAACCCAGAGGTAAGCTTCATCCTCCCTTCTCAATGCCCAAGGGGTCTTCGGGTTATAGCCACCCACACTGGTATTAATAAACTACATAATCTTCAGGACACAGAGACTCCTCAGAATGCAGTTTCTTCGAAGGACCAAAAACGCGTCCATTTCTAGGAGGCTGGAGTCCTCTGAGGGGAAGGCGGAGTGGTAAAAAGCCAATGAAACAAGAGTGAATGGGAACGAGCCCCACACGCTTCCCGTGTGCGTATGTGTGCGCATGCGCACGCGGCTTCCTGCGGTCTGGCTCGGGGACACTCAGGCTGGCTCCAGCTGGCCAGCCTCTAGGTGGGCAGCAGGGGCCTCTGCTGAGAGTCTCCTTTCCTATCTCATGCGAGAGAGAACAGGAGTTCAGCCAAAGTTTCTCTGGTACAAACTTCTCAAATGGGGTTGGGGGAATATATTTCCTTAGGGAACACTCACTCCCTAAAGAAAGCTGGGTGACTGCCCAGTCTTGGATAGGATTTACTGAAAAAAAAAAAGAAAGAAAGAAAGAAAAGCCCTGTCAGCAAGACTCGGAATTACAGAGGCATTTGCTGCTTGCCTTTCCCCTGGCCTCTTTTTCTCCCTAAACCAACCAAAAGGGCCCTGATGCAACAAGGTTGCAACCAGGTTGGTCCTCTTGATTTCCCCATAAAAGTCACCCGGAGCCCTAGCCCTTCACTGGCATAATGCCGGCACAGGGGCTGCCCTCCCAGAACAGCTCGCTAGATGGAGTCCTCCCGAGCTACACTCCCCTTCCTCTGGGGCGCCCTAGGTGCTGGGCTTCATTGCCCTGGGCCCCCTCCTTCCCACACCCCAGCCAACTGTTGGCTGATTAATCTGAGGTGCTGATCCTGGGGAAGTGCTGGGCAGGGCCCCTCACAGAGCCACTTAACAGGGGACCCATAGGAGTGACTCAGCTGGAGTCACTCACTGCCAGTGTGGGGGAGGCATTTTCAAGCAGGTGCTTCAAGTCACAAAGCCAGCTCTGTCCCCAACTTTTCAAGGGAAATGCTTATCATGCTGTCATGACACACCACCAGAGCTGGTTTTCTCTCTGGAAGTTGGACTGTTCCTAGCACATGGTCCAATGTGTCACTACAAAGATGTGAGTCAACCAAAGGCTCCAGGGGGGATGGACTCACTCAGCCCCACAGGGAAGACGCCCCAAGCCAGTGCTGTTCTGGAATGCAAGCAGGAGTCAGGTAGGGACAGCTTCCGTACCCTCCTTCTCACAAAGAGGTGACCTCCCTTAT
The DNA here is from genome assembly GCA_963574655.1 of Perodicticus potto. Classification (NCBI taxonomy): domain Eukaryota; kingdom Metazoa; phylum Chordata; class Mammalia; order Primates; family Lorisidae; genus Perodicticus; species Perodicticus potto. Next base: position 23,531 of record CAUYRH010126095.1, read on the forward strand.
TTAAACAAATACAGAGCCTTTCTGGCGGCAGTAGAGCGGGGCTCTGGAGAAGGCTAGCTGGGTGGGGAGCGTGGCTGAAGCTCTCTCTGGAGTCTTCCCGTTTGTCCTGTTGGGTTTTCTTTTTGGGTGTAGGTGCCCTTTTATGTTCTGTCCCTCTACTCTCTTTAGAACCCTAACCATGACCCCTCCTGGTTCCCACAGCATCTGTGAACCAGCCTGGTAATATAAGAAAGGACATCTCTACATGCTAAGGGTGAACAAAAGGAAATAACCACAGTGCAAATGACAATGGCCTCAGAGTCTTCAGCCCCTGGGGTCCGGCCCCAAAGCGCTGGGATGCTTGTACAGGCCCCTGCCTGGGTTCTTCCCTGGCAGCTCCCACCTCATTTCTGTGGAGTGGCAAGCTTCTTTTCTTGACATTTGTCTGTGGTCTCTTAACGGCCTTCTCCACCCTTGGCTGGGGCCTCCTTCTCAGGCCTCATTTCAGCAGATGGACGGGCCTGTTCTAAGCTGGCTGGCAGAACAGGGGGGTCTGAGATGGAAAGTGGCTTCCCCAACTTCAGCCCCTGAGGAGGGGCCACTCCCCTGCACAGAATGCTGTGGCCACAGCAGTTCTAAGGTAGGTAGAGAAGAAATGCCATTTAAAACCACAACTGCCGTCTGTGGAGGGTGGAGCCTGGCAGAGGCCGCACAAGGATCTCAGGGTCCCCCTGCTGCTGGAGAAGCTGGCCAATTCCAACTAAAACCTTTGGAATGTGGGAAGATGAGCTGGAACTGTGCCGGCCGGGGCTGGAGAGAACTAAATTTCCCAAGGGGTGAGTCTTGTTCTCTCACCTCTTCCTGATCTCACTCCCACTCCCTCCCACCCCAAACTACCCTCAGATGCATGCTTTGTGACAAAAATATAAAACCACTACTAGAGAAACCAGTCTTATGTCAAAGATGTTGTTGAACTCCAAGCTGCGTCAAGCCCAGACCTTCGGCAGGATGGAAATCTACAAGGACAGTCTTTCAAAGCAATCATTGGTGTTTCTCAGGCTATCAGGACCAAGGGCAAGGCCAGCCTATGCTGGCCAGAGAGGTGAATATTGGAACATCTTGCCCTGTCCCCTCCCATCCCAGGGGCTGTTTCTTACCCCAATTCCCTGTTTTCCAAGGCCATGTGGACTTCACAGAAAGCTCTCCATCCCAGGTTTTGATGCAGCCCTTGGGAGACCATCAAGGTCTTGGAGACTTTGACCAGAAAGGAAGATATTAAATATTTGTTGAGAATTAATAGGTGTCAATTCAGACAAAAGAGGAAAATGTGGCTACAGGGGACAACTGATGAGGATGAATGAGGACCAGATGGCCAGAAGGTTGGCAGGGGAGAGGGGCTGGAGGGAAGAGAGGCTGACTGCTGTAGAGACCACATTTTTCTATATTGCTGCTGACACAGAAACCCCATAAAAATATGCTAGCAACTGGATAAGTCTGACCTAGGACTCCATATCCTGCTTTGTCTCCACCTCCCTCTAAGATATAAATATTCATTCACGTACAGTGAGGTGGTTTAGGGAGGGTTAGTTGGCTCAGGCTGATAGATGGCCTCTTTCTTCCCTGGTTTTCTGCTGGTGCTGCCTGTCGGCTTGCCTGTTTCCAGGCTCAGAAGATCTTCCTTGCACGGGAGAGACAACTTTTGGCAGAGGGACTGTAGTCTTTCCTCTGGGCCCTTTGACCTGGGCTCAGGTTTTCTGCAGGACAGAAAGGTTGATGGGTATAGAGTGAAAGCAGTGAGTGGGCAGGGGGCTGGGAAGGAAAGGCAGGAGGAGTGAGTGAAAAACAGGATTCCCTATAAAGGGCTCTCATGAGACCTGGCTTCGGGGACCAGATTTGCCTTGACTCACTCCTTGAGCCACCCCGAGCAAGCCGTGTGACTTTTCTCAACTCAACTTGCTCGTCTGTGGCAGGAGGAGGTTGGGCCAGATCCTGTCTGAGGCTCTGTCCAGTTCTGACCTTCCCCAAGTTCATGACCACATGGAGGCACAAAACTGTGGTCTGCAGGACAGTGAGAAACTCCTCAGGGCCTGCTCCAGTTCTCCCTGCCCATGACCCTCGTCTCTCTGCGTCCCTGCGGATCCAGGGAACTCAGTGCAGTCCCTTCCCCCTGAATGAATCGAGGAGTTCAAATGTCTGTGACGATGCCCGGAGGGGATATGTGGCTGTTGTTTCCCTTGTGACCAAATAATCTCTCTCCGGGAGAAAATGTCACTGTGTGTTATCGGGCGATGGAAACAATGAGACAAATGCATATGCTCTTTGCAACCAGGTGGGAGGCAGCACAGGAAGTGCCTCGGTGCTGGAGGAACAGATTTTTGTTGATGCACAAGCTCGTCACCTAATGATTTCCCATTCATTCTCTTGTATATATTTGTACCATCAGGAGGCACGGCATACTAATGAGGGACATATTGGGCCAGGGGCAGGCCAGGGCTGGCTTGCTCACCCTCTCTGTGCCGTAGCAAGCTGCGGTCTGGCTGCCAGAGGGAGACGGGCCTGCAGGAAGGTAGCCTGAGTGGGCAGTGGGGCTGTCTGGATGCTAAGGAGCTTGTCAGGGTGAGAGTGGCACTGTCTCCACTGTCTCAGCCTCCGGCAGCTTTGTAAGGCCATTTCCTTGGAAGCTGCAGGGAAGGACCTATCGTGAAAGGCCAAGTTTAAAAATGACTTCAAGAAGAACACTCAAGGCCAGCAGAGCTGAGCAACTCTGCTTACAGCCAGGTCAGAGCCCTGTCTGGACTGATTAGCTTTGTTTTCCAGCACCACATGGGAAACTTTTAACCCCCTTGGAACCAAAAACAGCTACAGGTCCCAACTGACCCAAGTGAAAGGTGTGGAGGGTTGGTGCACATCCATCACTGCTGCAGAAGGAAAAGGTTGTGGACTTGGAGTTTTCACCTATGATGGGGTGGGGGGAACAGGCTGTCACTCAGCTTTAGGAGTATGTGACCCGACTCCCGGACCAAGCACAGGGGACCCTGGTGAAGGCTGCACATGGGACAGAGCCTCTCCTTTTCTTCTTCTGGGTTCTTGATGGGTTTTCAGCAATCCTTTTCTGGGGGAGACTTGGCCTATGGAGCAGTCCCAGAAAAGTCAAAGTCCTCTTGGTTTCAGAACTTGGAGCCAGAAACATTGAGTCATATTCTCAGAGTCTGAGCTTTGAGCACAGGTCTGAGCTTTGAGCACAGAGGGACCTCCCAGCGCACCCTCGCCCCGGTTTCCTCCTAGCCAATATAGGATATGAGCTCTGAGGCTAGGGTTGCCATTCTTATTATTCTGGAGCAGAAGCTGCTCCTGTCTTGATGTCCCATCTGACCAAGAAATCCTCCCAGGGAGGCAGCCAGCCTCTTCCCCTGTTCAGCGAAGGAAGCAAAGGGAAGTTCCCTCCCGGTTGCCCGGGGCATTGGCCAGGGTGGGAGGCACCGACTGGTGGGGGAGGAGGATGCACATTTCTACCAGCTTCTCGAGGGAGGGGTGCTAGCAATGGACAAGACAATCCAGAGAATAATGAGCATAATGAGGCCAGGTCTGAGGGAGTGGCGCAGATGAACTTCCTGCAAAGACACCCAGGCAGCTCCACTGCTCCTGCTGGCCACCTAAGTGGCCTCTGACTCAGGTGGGTGGAGGCCAGGCAGCCGGAGGGTCACAGCCAGGGCTCACTTGGGTTGCTTAAAGAGGTGACAGGGCTGGCTGCCTTCATGCATTATTCATGAAAGGAGTGCTTGGGCTGCACATGGGCCTGGAGAGAAGTCAGGTTTGGGCAAGCCGCCCAGGCTCAGGCATACCTGCTGGGGCTTCTGTGTGACCCTGATTTGCCCTGCTGGCCTCTTTTGGAAAGCTCTCCCTCTCTGCTTCAATCCTGGTCTGGACAGGTCTGCAAGAATACGGACACGTGGAGATTCTAGAATCTAGGCAGAATTCTAGGGATACTGAGGCTTGCTGCAAATGCCTAATGGAATGTGTGGTCTTTCAGCTGGGGCTGCTCACTCTAACCCCTGCTCCCACCCCCACCCCAGCTTTTCCCTAAGGTATGGCCCATAGCTGGCATCCTGCCAAACCTATCTTCCTAGGCCATTAAATTGCATTTCAAGAGCTACACCCTCCAGAAAGTTTCCCTAAAATAACAACAGCCCATGTTCCAGTCTTGCACAACTGATCTTCCCTAAATAGGCCCCACCAAAATGGCTCTTGTCTGGGCCAGTGATGGTCTCCTTGATGTAGAACAAAATAATCAGTTTTCAGCCTGCATTTTACCTGATTTGTCATAGCATCTGATACCATACATCCTTCCATCCTTTCCAAGTGGTCTTGGAAACACTTTCATTGTTTCTTGAGATACATACCCTCCTGGCTCCCCTCCTATTTCACTGGGGCTAGTTTTCAGTCTCCTTTGCTGGTTTTCCTTCATGGCCCTCCGTATCAAATATTAGAGTGCCCCAGGGCTCAGTCCTGTGCCCTCCTCTATCTAAACTTATTCCCACTGGGATCTCAATTGGTCTCACCGCTTTTAACACCATTTGTATGCTGATATCGCCTAAATTAGGTATTTTAGCCAAGCCCTCTCTCTTAGACTCTGGACTTTACATCCAATTTCCTACTCAACATCTCCACTTAGATGTCCAAGAGATAAATCAAATATAACTGTCCAGATCTGAGCTCCTCATCTTCCCCAAATGGGTTCTTCCTCCAACATTCCCCAACTCAATCAATGCTAATTTCATTCTGAGTTGCTCAGGCTGAAAATCTTGATTCTTCTTCTCTTTTTCTACACTTAAATCCTCCACCTCACCTGTCAGCCAATACTGCTGGTTCTACTCTCAAAATATATTTAGAAATTAGCCACATCTTGCATCTCCATCACCATCCTTGTTCAAGACACTCTTTTCCTGACAAAGGCCTCCCACTGACTTCCCTGCCTTTGCTCTGATTGGATACAGTAATCTAATCAGAGCCTGGCAGGAAGAGGGATCTTTCTAAACTTTTAGTTGCAGAGCCTTATTAACCTCTCCTGACCCTTTGCCTCTCTCACTTTTTCTTCTGCCCTTTCCCCTCCCCAGCTCCTTTTCTGCTTTAGCCACATTGGTCTCCTGCTGTTTTTTGGTCAAGCCAGGTGCCTTCCCACTCCCACGGTCCTTGCATTTCTTTTTCTCTGCCTGGCCCTCTCCTCCTCCAGATATCTGCATGGTTCACTCCTCCTTTTCCTTCAGGTCTACTCAAATGGTGCCCTTCAGGGAGATCTTCGCTGCCCACCTCGTTTTACCCTACAATCTCCCTTCCACTCACCCTTCCCAACCCCTCCACTCCTATCACACTCCCCAGCTTTAATTTCTCCCTGCCATTTATCACTCTCAGACATACTATATATCTTAGTCACTTGCCTTCCTCTGCTGGAGTGTCAGCTCCATGAGAGCAGAGACTTTGTTGACTACAGAATCCTCAGTGCCAGGACAGTGCTGGGCACCTTCCCCATGCTCAGACAGATAACTGCTGAATGAAACAGTTCCCGAACTGTTCCTCTTTAACTTCCTCAGTTCCTGTTCTCCCGGAACTCCTCTCTGCTCCTTCCTCTGGTGCAGGTATTCCCCAAAGCTCAGTTCTGGGTCTGGAAGTCTGCTTCCGCCACCTGCATCCCTCATCCCATTCATTCACTCTCCTCACCTCAATAATCACTTCTATCTTCCCCCTTTTCCTTTTAATGCAATTTAAATAATTGTGTTCCTTTCATGACAGTTTTACCTGCTCTGAAATCCCTGTCCAACTGTAAGCTCCTTGAAAGCACAGACTATATCTGTCTCTTCAGTGCCCAGTTGTTCTAGGACCCACGTATGTTCTTGGCAGGCTCACTGAAGATGCCCGTAGTGGATGAAGATCCTGGACGCTTCCCTCTCGCTCCTGCCTGCCTCCCAGGTCTCCCAGAATGACGCAGGAGCCTGACTTCCAGGTGGACCCTTAGAAGGCTTGGTGTCAAGCTGCTGGTCAATGTGCCTTTGGAAGGCTTCATCCCAGGGTAGTTTAATGAGTCATAGTGGATCAATAAGCCGATTCTCTGCTCTACTTGAAAAAGCCTTTTGTGGCCACTCTTAGATCTCATTTGACTTAAGTATGTGGGTGTGAGAAGAACATGCAACTGAAGTATTTTCTGGCAAACAAGGTAACTTCATCACCTTTCCTTGACTTGCAGGGCCAGGGAGGACTTGTGTGTCCCCAGAACAACAGAGCTGCTTTCCTGCCTCCCTAGTCAGACTCTGAGGCCTGAAGGGCAGGACTGGAGTTGAAGTTGAACTTCAGTCTGGTGCATGGGGTATAGTATCCATACCACAAGTAGTTATTACACACAAAAAGGGACGTTCTCGCTAGATCCTTCCCCCCATGCAAAGAAGATAGAGAAACATACTCCCCTACCTCTGAGTCTTCTGTCACTCTCCGTCCTTCCTGTCATCAAAGCTTGGACTAAAAATTTCCTTTTCTAGGAAGTTTTCCAAAGCAATCTCATCTGACTCTGATTTCTTTTCTTCATTTTTCCTCAACACTTCTGCACCTGACTTGGGGTACAGCAGACTACATAGCTGAATTGCAGGCAAACTGAACTGTTCTGTCCCTGAGTGCGTGTCCTGAGTAGAAGGGCTTGGGGGTCCGGGACTGTGCACTCTGATGCGGAGGGCTCTTTCTTTGCCATTCTTTCCACAGCCCAGCCCAAGGCTCTGTATTTAACAAATGTTCAATGATGCACTGACCAGCACATAGTTGGCACTCAACAAATATCTGTTGAGTGAAAAAGGATGAATGTCAAACCCAGTGTTCACAGAATGAATACTGGTTAAAAGGTAAAGGAATCCGAGGGTCAGAACAAAACCTGTTCCCAAAAGACAGCTTTCGAGACAAATGAGGGAATGTAACCAGCCCATACACAAAACAAAACAAACACACTCTTCTGAATTCCTTGAAGAGCTGCACAATTTCAGTGCCTATTTTCTGTCCTAACAAGCATGCAACCACTTCCTCTGGCCACACGAGGATCATGGGTTCTGCTGAAGACTGAGGTTCAAATCTTGATTCTACCACTTTCTCTCTGGGTGACATTGGGTAAGTCACTTAACCTCAAACCTTTTTTTCTTTCTTTACATGTAGCAGCCAATCATAGGATTGTGGTGAGGATGAAATGTGATGGAGTAGATTGTGCTCCTGGACCCTAGTAGGGGCTTGCTAATAGCAGCCCGCATATGGCCAATAAATGGGGGATCTGAAAGAGGCCAGGCAGGAAGGGCTGAGTGCCCACATGGGACTGTGGCTCATTGGACAAGGAGGAAGAAGGGTGGGTGGCGGGGCATCCCCTGTGGCAGAAACCTCCTAGAGGACACTCCCCAGGGGCTTGAAGAGAAGACAGACTCTACAGGCATTTAAGGTAGGAGAGGGGATGTCTGGACATTCTGCCCAGTGGCCTATCATTCTCTGGTTTAGGCCTCTGCTATGGTGACCCTAGGGACTGGGGAGCTCTGCTCTGTGACAGCAAGAGGGCCAAGAACTTCTCCATGGGAGAAGCTGAGATCCTCAGAATTAGGGAGATGGTTTAACACCAAAGAAAATGCAGCCCAGAGAGGGGAAGTCACTTTCCAAAGCCACACAGAGAACACAGGGCAGAGCTAAGACAAGAAATAGAAGAAGAACAGTAAACAGCCAGTCAGAATAGCTGGCAGGGAGAGAAGGGGAAGGTGGGGCCCAGGAGTGGAACAGAGGTGACCCAGGCTGAGCCAACAGGGGAACGGGGCTTGGCTCTGTGTCAGTGCCACTCTAGAAGGCTCATGTTTTGTTTCACTTGCTACATGTGATACCATGAGGAGCTGGCCATGATTCTTCCCGTTTCGCTGATCTTAAAAGTGAGACACAGTTAGGATAACGTCTCAAGGTCTGAAAGCTAGAAAATATAAAAACTAGAATGCAACACAGGTTTGTTTGGCACCAAGGCCTGAGCTCTTTCTGCACAGCTCTGCCCATTCCCGAGAGAGTGGCTATTTAATGACATATAGCCTCTCTTCTTCCCTGCAGACCTAAATCCAGGCATACGGTGCATATGGTGTCCTCCATCACCCCCAAACACGTACACAGATGCACACACGCATGCTCACACACAGACACGCACACAGCACGTTCTGACCCGGTGCGGCCCAGTGGGGCAGGAAGATGACCGAGTCCATTAGTGCACCAAGCACAGCACATATTTATGGCCCCAATTACAGCCTTCGCTTCCTGCTGCAGCGAAGAAGCGGGTACAGTGACGGGAATAGTTGTGTGTACTGGGGTCTGAGGCCTCTGTAGCAGTAGCTACAAGATTACAGAGATGTTAGCAAACCCTGGTGACGGCAGCTCTATTATAATGATAAATCTACAGCTTTATATAGAAATAATGAGACTGGGGGCAGGAGATGAGGGAGGGAAGAGCAGGATTTTCGCCAGTTGAAGCTCCTGCTGGATACACAGTGGCAAATCCCTGGGAAAGCTTCGGACGCCAGCAGGGGCCCTTAGGCAAGCCAGGCGGAAGGAAAGGCAGTGGAGCTTGGACCAGCCCTGCCCGGGGCTACAACGGATCCAATGAACTCCTAAGATTTCCCTCCTAGGCCTATGTTTCTTGATTCCGTGGAATCCCAGAGGCCTCCAGATGCCCTCCAGCCAGTGGGGCACAGGACAGCAAGACTTCCCTCCAGAACAACCTGGGCTGGGGGAGTGAGCGTCCCTGTGGCTTAAGATTTGCAATCAACAAAGAGCTAGACTTCTTGGGTGTGTACCTCACCTTCACAGCCCTGAAGCTCAGGGTTCAGTGGCTGTGAGAAAACAACAGAAATGCTTCAGAGGCGGCTCTTTCAAACCAACAGGGGCACCATTCACTGTACTTAATGTGACCACAGAGCAGGCTCCTGAGGCCCCTTTCTCACAACCCCTTTCCTTCTGTGCAGCCTGTGGGTCACCCTCTACTTTGGTCCAAACTACCTGATCTGACTGGTGATTCTTGGCCAACCCAGATGCAAACCGTCTACTTGATTCATACCCCTGGATGAATGCACAGACTGGTCTCTCCTATCAAGTTGGCAATACCCATTTTCAAAATACTACTTGAGCTTCTCTTCCAGGAAGCCTTCCCAGGTTAACTGGTCCCCCTACTCCCAGCTCCAACTGCTTCTATAATAATCCTTTCTTTGGGTGTCGACATATAGTTTTAATTGAATTAAGTAAGCCATTGGTCACTTGTCAATGACATGACTGTGCCGGGTTCTTACACTCAGCCCTGAGGGAAAATATAAGAGAAAGTCCAATGCAGGACATAGCCATTCCTGAGCCATTGGGGGGACTTTACAAGACAGAATGTGACTCAGGACATAACTGAGAGATCTGGAGACTACATCGGGAGTGGGGGGTCAGTTGTGAAACTGGAAGGCCACGAGGAGGACGGCTTTGGGCAGGCTCCGAACGTTGGATTGGTTCAGGCCAGGCAGAGGAGGGGGACAGGCCTGCCTGACAGAAGGAACCTGGTGGGCAAAGGCAGGAGGAGGAAGTTCAGGCAGGGGAGCTGCCGGGGGTCCTTAGCTCAGGTCCAAAGGGCAGCTCTGGGAATGGAATCTGGCACGTGGGAGAGATAGGAACCCACTGTCAACTGTGCTCATCTGTACTGTCCCTGTTGTGCCGGCCACAGGATTGATTTCATATACACTGAGCGTTCTGCCATTCCTGACTGTGACTTGGCCCTCCCTGGCCCCCAAATAATTAAATTTTGTAGTCAGCACCATACAAAAGGTAAACAGACCAACTTTCTTGTATCTCTTCCCTCTCCTTTGCTTGAGTCCTTGCCAGGGTGATGAGCCTGCTCCTGAGAACCACGCCCGCGGGTGGAGTCCATGCCCGTGGGTGGAGTCCATGCCCAGGGAACTCACCGGAAGAGGACTGTGCAGCTCTGGCAGTGAGTAAGGCCAAGTGTCTGAGCCTGGTCCTCAGCTCTGCAGCTTTGGAAACTCCTGGGCCTGGACTCCCTCTGCTCCTGGCTAGAATGCTTGCTCTTCCTCTGAGCCTATCGAGTTATTTGTACAAGTCCGTCCTCACCTGGTTTAATTCTGCCCAACTCCTTCTCAGCTGTCTAATGCTCAGGGATCTTGTAACTGCAGACATGTAGCACTGGTCACCCTGCATTGCCAGCAACTGCAAGGACATTGCTTGTCTCTGTGGTTGGATTAGGCTTTTGTGGGGCAAAGAGGCTATCCCAGCCTCACCTCCTCCCCACCCCCCGTGCCTGGCCCAGTGTTCCTAGGAGGAAGAGTTGGAGGAAGACTATGGTAATATTGACTGAGGATGATGGGGTGAGTTGATTTGTGTGGTGCTCTTGGGTTGATCTGCCTCTTTGGGAAGCTGGGCTAGGGAATGGGCATGGTACTACGGCAGGGAGAGCCACAGCAGCTCTAGGGTATGAAAATTTCCATCCTGGTCTGGAGCTAAAGGCACAGGATAGGAAGGTGGGGGCTCTGTTAGGAAGCAAAGAGGCTCCTAGGGGGTCTGAGCTGAGCTCTGTTTCCTGTAGCCTCTGGCCCTCACCTGCCTGCCTGGCCCACGGCCTCACTGTGAGGATGGGGTTGCTTTTCGCTACCTACACAGTCACCATAATGAAGCTGCTGCCTTATGAGATCACAAGGGACAAGCTACACCAGATGTAAACTTCACAGTGATTTATAGAGCGGGGCTTCCGGGCCTGGGGCGGCGCACAGCTGCTGTTCTGATCCGCCCCGTCTGGCCGCCCCGTCTGCCGGCCGGCTGCTCATGCCATTCTTAGGGATGATATTTAAAGAATGTAAAGGTAGGGTGGCATTGAGACATGGCACTCGACTGGTCAAAGTCAGCATGAGCTATGACAATGGGGTGTCCCAGAGACCCTTCCTAGGATGGAAGTGGACCCCATCAAGCTTTCTCTCTTTGAACAAATCAAGATTTGTACTCTTTGCCCACCAGGGCAGGGCTAATTTTCCAAGCCTCTCTCCTCAAAAATTCAACCCAGAGATAATTGAGTACTACCTGTCCAAAGGGAGGTCTGCAGGCAGAGTGGGTCACCTCTGACAGATACGGCGCAAGAAATATCCAGGAAGACACTCAACAGGTTAACACTCGAGGCCTCAAACATGAGGCCCCTGGAGCTTGGGGGAAACAGCCCTGTGAGCTCCCCGCTGGTTAGATGGGCTTAGAGAGAGGCACACCAGCTACCCTGCAGACCACAGTTACACAGCTTCCTCCACCCTGCGGGCTACACACATCATCTATGCCAAACCAGAGGGCTCTGGACACACCGTCTGCCAAATCTGTCCTCCCTTCTCTTCAGCCTGAGCCTTCACTCTTCGAAACTGTCCTGGTTAATTCCAGTTGGTTGTGAACAGCCCAGCTCTCATGTGTGGATTAGCTGCATCTCTCTCTGGGACAGCCTCCCCCATCCCCAGTCTGCACCAGGAAGACAAAACCTAAGGGAAGGGACTCTGCAGTGTGTTGTCATTGGTGATGTTAGGTCATTAGGTCTCTGCAGGTGTCCTTCTGGGCACATGGCAGGATTGCTTAGCCCCTGCCCCTTGATAGTAGTAGTTGCAACTTGTCTTGCTTTGGCTGATGAAATGTAAGTAGAAGTGACACGAGTGGCTTCTGCATGGCAGGTTTAAGAAATAGCACCTGATAAGCCACATCCTCTTCCCCTGATGTTTCCTTAACTGTGGGAGCCCATGTCCACACGGAGCCTCTGTTGGCTTGGATCCCTGGGTACCGGGGTGGAGTAGGGACCCCAGCCAAGCTGCAGAACTCACACAAAATGAACAAAACGTAAGCCTCGGTTGTCTCAAGCCACAAAATCCTAACAGTGTTGCTGCAGCATAGCCTGGTTCATCCTGATTGATATAGCCTGAACTTGGTCTTCTATTCTAAGCTTCTAACACACATCAAGGCCCTCGGTAGATGTTGCTGTCTGATTCAGTCCACAGGCCTGGCCCAACCCTTACCCATGAGCAAAGATAACATGTAGCTTAATTTTATAGGCAGTAAAACTGAGGCCTAGTAGATAGGAAGAACCACCTCAGAACATGCACTCAGAAGCCACAGATAGTCCAGGCGCTGTGGCTCACGCCTGTATTCCTAGCACTCTGGGAGGCCGAGGTGGAAGGATCCCTTGAGCTTAGGAGTTTGAGACCAGGCTCAAGAGCAATAGTGAGACCTTGTCTCCATTAAAAATAGAAAAAATTAGCTGAGTGTCGTGGTGGGCACCTGTGGTCCCAGCTACTAGGGAGGCTGAGGCAGAAGGATTGCTTGAACCCAGGCGATTGAGGTTGCTGTGAACTGTGACAACACCATAGCACTCTACCCAGAGCGACAGAGTGAAACCCTGTCTCAAACAAACAAACAAACAAACACACCAAAAGACCAACAAAAGAAGCCACGGATAAAATTCCCTTCCCTTCCCATCCCCATGGAAACTGCTGTCCACCACCCCAGCCGGGGGCAGAGTGCAAGGGCCTCCCCAGGGCAGGCAAGGCCATCAGACAGTTTCTAGAATCCCTCTTCACACCCTGAAGGGCAAAGGCCCATTTGTCTCTCGGGGGGAAGGGGGCTGGGGACATGTCCCACCAACTCAGAACTGCAAACTCTCTAGAAGCCAAGGGAGCAGAGTGTACTCACGCTCGTGGCATACTGGATGTCCTTCCAGATGGACGTCTCCCGGGACAGGTCAGAGGCCTCAAAGAGGTTGTCCAGGATGACCTCACCGATCATGTCGTGGCGGGAGAAGCGGTCGAAGTCGAAGACGCTGAGGTGCAGCTTGCGGTCAGCCAGCTCCTCGTAGGGCACAGGGAAGTGGAAGTTCTCGTCAAAGGTGGGGTTCAGGGTCTTGCGGTGCACCCGGGTCTGCAGCTTGCACTTGCGGTCGGGCAGGAGGTAGATCTTGACGTAAGGGTCGGAGCTTCCGCAGAAGTCCTTGGCGGGGAGGTCGAAGGCCTTCAGGATGCGCACGACCAGGGTCTCGCTGTCATAGTCGTAGCGCAGGCTGAAGTTGATCTTCCCGCAGCTCTTGGTGGCCTCGGACTTGGCGTCGTCCCCATCCACCGACTTCTGCTTGTACAGCTCAGGCTTGATGCGGCCGATGCTGGTGGGCTGCTCTGCGGCCGGCGGCAGCTCGTTGCCGTAGTCTACGCTGGACACGTGCATCTGCCGAGGCAGGTGGCGTTTGAAGGACGTGTGCCTGGCGGAGGGCAGGAGGGGGCAGGGAGAGCGTGGTCAGGGCTCGGGGAGGACAGTCCCGGTGACCCTGGTTCATCCTATCCTTGGTTGAGCCCACTTTTCCTTTGCACATGCTCTGCGTGCCAGGGTGTGGGGAGCATTATATGTAAACAAGCTGGAACGGCGCCTGGTACAGAGTAAGCTCCATACGTGTCAGCCATTGCTATCATCATTCTTCCTGCTTTTCTGTTACTTGCTTCCCAGGTTTCTTCCCTAGGAGACTTGATTCTAATTTCCCCGTTAAACCATAAAATCCCTTAGGGAGATGACTATCCTGTCTTAGCCTCACTGTGGCACGCCCTTCATCACCATCATCACCGCTACCACCATTGATTGAGCACTTACTATATGGCAGGCAGTGGAGCGGTCAAACGCCCAGGCTTCAAAGTCAGACTGTATAGGTTAATTTTGGCTCTGCCACTTCCTGTCTATATGATCTTAGGCATGCTAGTCAATCTCCCTGTGCTAAAAAAATATCAATTGCATAGGACCGCTGTGAGAGTGAAGTGAATTAAAGCATGTAAAGTACTTAGTACAGGGCCAGGTGTATAACAGATGATATTACGCATCAGCTCTCACCATCAGGTGGATTCTTTCACTGGCTCCGCACAACAACCTTATAAAAGTTATTAGCCCTATTTTACAGTTGGGAAAAGTGAGGCTCAGGGAAGGTAAGCAACCGACCCAAAGCCAAACTCTGTCAATGTGATCCCAAGTTCTCTCACTCCTGGTCTCCAGTCTGAAGACAGGGCCTCCTTCCCTGTTGGTCCCCTGGGAGCCTGGAGAGGTAATGGCGGGACCCAGGAATCCATCAGGGTCCTAAGGTTTGAGTTAATACAATGCTGATTCTGAATTTAGTAAGGGGTTTTGTCATGATGTGCTTCTTGTTGCTGTTTTCAGTTCAAGGATGACATAGGTACAGGGGCTGTCATGCATAGAACTTGAAAGGTTTTAAAAGAATCCTCATCGTCCAGCTACTGGGACTCTCTTGCCTCATCTCCCACGCGCTGCAGACTCCAGCTATGAGGCTTCACCGGCACATCCCTGAGCGCACCATGAACTTTTGTGCCTCTGAGCCTTTGCATATTCTCTTCTCTCTGCCTGAAGCCTTTCCTTCCAAACACCCAACACTCCCCTGCACTACACTCCCATTCCTCCCACACCCGCACGCGTCCTGAGGGCGCACCACACACCTCAAAGGTTTTCCTTTTGTGAAATCTTCCCCGATGGCCACTTCCTAGTCCATCGCCCATCACTGATCACACCATCTGACATGCTTTTCAGTCAAAGGGTATGTGTTATTCTTTCTGTCTCTGACCCTCTCAGGCTGGAATCTCATGACTGTATTAAATAGGGTAGCTTGGATGGGGGGGAGGGGTCCACGCCTCACCTGGTGGATGACGCCGGCTCTGTGGTTTGTCGCTGCAGCCGCGTGTGACGCATGATGTGCTCCTTCACCGACATCTGCACCTCGGCCGGGATGTCTGGGGACGTGTGGCTGATCTTCACAGCCGCCTCCAGGAAGCCCAGGGTGCTCGGGTCCTTCAGCTTGTCCGCCATGGTGCCTCTGGAGCCGGGGCTCTGGAGGGCCTCCAAGGTGGGGTTAGCGGAGGAGGGACTGGAGGTCTCCTTGTTCCTCCAGGGCATCCAGCACAGCTTCCAAAAGAGAAAGAGAAAAACTGCCACCAGGGCCACACCACACACAATAACTACCACTGCGAGGAGGCTGACGGAGCTGCCTGCCCTCAGGAGGCAGGGAGGGACAGAGACAGACAGAGGTGGGCAGAAGCAAGTGAGGGTGTTGGAAGAGGGGCACACAGAAGGGACAAAGACGGAAGAAGAGAAAAGAACGGTCGTGAGAAAGCTGCCAGGTCAGAGGGAGAGATGGTTTCAGGGTTGACTCCTGATTGTCCACTTTGTGAAATGTCTGTAATCTTGCGTTCACCTCAAGCACCATCCCTGCTACCTCCCGGCCAGCTTGGGGAACACCAGGGTCACCTCCCCTACTGCCTATAAAGGAAAGTAATTTAAATAGCAGCCTAAGCAAATGTGCAAATTCTGGAAACATTCCGTTCACATTTGGATGCTGTTTGAATTTGTATTAGAGATGTTACTCTGGCCAGACTTAGAGTCATTTCTATATACAGCTCTTTTCCTTAACAGGCTGCGAGGCCCTGGGGGCAGAGGCTGGCTAACTGGGCTTCTCTTCCTTATCCCGCCCCCAGGGAGCCCGAGACAGGAGCTCAATAAACACTGAGTTGACTGCAAGTGAATAAGATGGGGCATAATCTCTTTAAGGGTGGGGATTAATTTCTTCTGGACTCCCAGAACTCTGAACATAGTAGGCTCAGTAAATACTTCTATTAAGCTGGAATCCAATCCACACATTATATTTCAAAGCTAAATACAGGCACACCTTGTTTCATTGTGCTTCCCTTTATTGAGCCTTGCAGACACTGCATTTTTTTCAAACTGAAGGTCTGTTAACAATCCTGCACCAAGCGAGTCTTCTGGTGCCATTTTTCTAACAGCACATGCTCACTTCATGCCTCTCCGTCACATTTCGGAAATTCTCATGATATTTTATTGTTATATCTGTTATACAGATGTGTGGTCTGTGATCAGTGATGTTACTATTGTCACTGTTTTGAGGCACCGTGAACTATGTCAATGTAAGAAGGCAAACTTAATCAATAAATGTGCATGTTTTGACTCTTCCACTGAATGGCTATTCCTCTCCTTGGGTTTTCCTATTCCCTGAGACAGAACAATATTGAAATTAGGATAATTACTAACTCTACAATGGCCTCTAGGAGCTCAAGGGAAAGGAAAAGTCACACATCTCTCACTTTACATCTGAAGCTAGAAATAATTAAACTTATCAAAGAAGGAATGCCAGAAGCTGAGATAGGCCTAAAGCTAGACCTCTTGCGCCAACAGTTAGCAAAGTTGTGAATGCAAAGGAAAAGTTCTTGAAGGAAATTAAAAGTGCTACTCCAGTGAACATACAAACGATAAGAAAACAAAATAGCCTCACTGCTGATGGGGAGGTCTGGATAAAAGATCAAACCAGCCACAACAATTCCTTAAACCAGAGCCTAATCCAGAGCAAGGCCCTGGCTCTCTTCAATTGTGTGAAGGCTGAAAGAGGAACCCACAGAAGAAAAGTCTGCAGCTAGTGGAAGTTGGTTCCTGGGGTTTAAGGAAAGAGGCTGTCTGCATAACACAAAAGTAGGTAGAGTAGCAAGTGCTAATGTAGAAGCTGCAGCAAGATGTAGCTAGCTGAGATGATGAAGGTGAACACACCAAACAGATTTTCAATGTATAAGAAACTGTCTCCTACTGGAAAATGATGACACCTACGACTTACACAGCTAGAGGCGAAATCAATACCTGGCTTCAAAGCTTCAAAGGACAGGCTGACTCTCTTGATAGGGGCTGACGCAGCTGCTCATTTGGTTGAAACCAATGCTTATTTACCATTCTGAAAATCTCAGGGCCCTTAAGAATTATGCTAAATCTTGGGCGGCATCTGTGGCTCAAAGGAGTAGGGTGCCGGCCCCATATATGGAGGTGGTGGGTTCAAGTCCGGCCCCGGCCAAAAACTGCAAAAAAAAAAAAAAAAAAAAAAAAATAGAATTACGCTAAATCTACTCTGCCTGTGCTCTATAAATAGAACAACAAAGCCTAGATGACAGCATATCTGTTTACAGCATGGTTTACTGAATCTTTTAAGCCCACTGTTGAGACCTACTGCTCAGAAAAAAAGATTCGTGTAAAAACATCGTTGCTCATCGACAATGCACTTGGCCATCCGAAAGCTCTGACAGACTTATACAACAAGAGGATGTCCTGTTCATGCCTAACACAACACCCATTCTGAGCCTGTGCATCCAGGAGTCATTTCAACTTTCAAGTCTTATTATTTAAGAAATACATTTTGGTAAAGCTATAGCTGCCATAGATATAGCAAATATAAAGTAAATTGCCCAATTTAATTGAGATCTGGGCAAAGTAAATTGAAAACCTTCTGGAAAGAACTCACCATTCTAGGTGCCAGTAAGAACATTTATGATTCATAGGAGGAGGTCAAAATAGCAACGTTGACAGGAGCTTAGAAGTTGATTCCAACTCTCATAAATGACTTTGAGGGCTTAGCACCTGTAGCTCAGCGGCTAGGGCACCAGCCACATACACCGGGGCTGGCAGGTTCAAACCTGGCCTGGACTTGTCAAACAACAATGACAATTACAAAAAAAAAAAAAAAAAAAAAAAAAAGCCGGGTGTTGTGGCTGGGTGCCTGTAGTCCCAGCTGCTTGGGAGGCTTTGGCAAGAGAATCATTTATAAACCCAAGAGTTTGAGGTTGTTGTGAGCTGTGATGCCACAGCACTCTACTGAGGGGGACAAAGTGAGACTCTGACTCCAAAAAGTAATAATAATAATAAACAAATAAAAATAAATGACTTTGAGAAGTTCAAGTCTTCAGTGGAGGAAGTAACTGCAGATGTGGTGGAAATAGCAAAGAGAACTAAAATTAGAAGTGGAGCCTGAGGTGTGACTGAATTGCTGCAATCTCATGATAAAACTTGAATGGATGAGGAGTTGCCTCTTATGCATAAGCAAAGAAGTGGTTTCTTGAGATGGAATCTATTCCTGGTGAAGATGCTGTGAAGGCTGTTGAATTGACAACAAAGGATTTAAAATATTACATAGACTTAGTCGATAAAGCAGTGGCTGTGTTTGAGAGAATTGATTCCAATTCTGAAAGAAGTTCTACTGTGGGTAAATTGCTAACAACCAGGATTACATGCTACAGAGAAGTCTCTTGTGAAATGAAAAGTCAATTTATGTAGTAAACTTCATTATTGTCTTATTTTAAGAAATTGCCACAACCACCCCAACCTTCGGCAACCACCACCCGGATCTGTAAGTGGACTTCAACGTGGAGGCAAGACCCTCCACAGCCAAAACATTATGACTTGCTGAAGAATCAGATGATCATTAACAGCATTAGCAATAAAGTATTTTTAAATTAAGGTATTTACATATTTTAGACATAATTCTATTGCACACTTAATAGACTATGGTGGAAATGTAACTTTTATATGCACCGAGAAACCAAAAAAAAAAAAAATTGTGTAACTTACTTTACTTTGACATTTGCTTGATTATGATGGTCTATAACCAAACCTGCAGTATCTCAAACACATGCCCGTACAAATGATTTCTATAGCTGTCCTTTTCCATTCCTGTGGCTATTCAAGAACTTTGAGGTAAAACTGATATTTTTAGTGTTGTCATAGGTTTGGAGGTGGCACTCACTGCCCTGCCTCCAGCCCACCCGTGACCACAGTGATCAGATGTCCATTATGGGAGAGCTGTGAGGGATGCCTCCCTTCACAGGAAATTATCAAGAAGACCTCTCATCCCACTTCCCTCCCCAAATCTTGGATGAACCTTTGACCCCAAGGCCTCTTCTCACTCTGAGCAGAGAAGACAGAAGCTCGAAGCCAATGGCATGCCTGGCAGTGTTTGCAAAAAGTCACTTGTGGCAGGGCACAGTGGCTCACGCCTATAATCCTAGCACTCTGGGAGGCCGAGTTAGGTGGATTGCCTGAGCTCACAAGTTAGAGACCAGCCTGAGCCAGAGTGAGACCTCATCTCTAAAACAATGGGTGTCGTGGCGGGGGGGACGTGTTGTCCCAGCTACTTGGGAGGCTGAGGCAAGAGAATCGCTTGAGCCCAAGAGTTTGAGGTTGCTGTGAGCTACGACACCACAGCACTTTACCAAAGGTGACAAAGTGAGACTCCGCCTCAAAAAAAGAAAAACAAAAAGTCACTTGTGGGCGAGCCAGCAGAAAAGTTTCATCTGGCTTCCATAATGATTGAAAAGTTAGGACATTCCATCATCATCATCACCCCAGTTCTGGCTTCTCTGGAAAAGACCAATGAGTTGGTGACGCTTGTGCCCCTGCAAGGGGAGAACCCTTTGTAGGGTGTGTCCTTATGGATTCAATGCTCAGCTCCCTGTTCCTTGCCTGGCCCCTGTTGGCTTGTGAGTTTGCAGCCCCTGGATCGCCTGTTCCAGTGCCTTAAAAATCTTACCATTTAAGGTGAGAAATGACCCTACAGGTACTGAGGCCATGCTGTGCTTTTACAGCTGGGAGCAGAGAGGGGACCTGCCCAGGAGGCACCCAGAGCAGAGTCCAGATGTCTACCACCCAGCCTGGCATTCTCTCCTGTTTGCCTCTGATTACATCGTAGACGACTCTGGGCTATTGACATCCCTGTGTTTTTCCCATTCATCGGACTCAGGGCTTTACATAGAAACTGGCACGTGGGAATGAATGAGTGAATGAATGAATGACACATAAGAGGGCTGAAATTATTTCACATTTCAATTAAGTTCAGCCAACATTTACTGAATACTGGCCATGTACCAGGTTCTGAGCTAGGCGTGGGATCCACAGGTGCCCACGTCCCTCCTGGGGAGGATCTAGGGTACTATCACAGCACACAGGGAAAGCTGTCCCACCCCCAGAGGGACCTGAGAAGGAGGTGAGACCATCAGCTGCCCTCTCTGGGAAGCCAGCACTGCCTTCTGATTCCCTTGCTGCAGGTTATTTGCCTGGCTCAGGCGCTTGCTCCAAGAATAGGGAGTTATAGCAGAGAATCCTCAAGTCCTGAGCCACCTCCCACCTCTCTACTCCCCACCCAACTCCCAGCCCAGCTTCCTGAACAGAGATTTCGGGGCCTTTTCCTGGCCAGGGAGCTGGGGTTAGTCCTTAGTTCCTTGCCAGGAACCAAGAAAGCAGATTCTAAGTTAACATCTAGACTAAAGGTCTCCAGTGTGGTGTGCGTATATCTCAGGGGCCCAGAGGGAAAAAAAAGCCAAGTTACTTCAACACTTATTTATTTATTTATTTATTTTTGCAGTTTTTGGCCAGGGCTGGGTTTGAACCCACCACCTCCGGCACATGGGGCCAGCGCCCTACTCCTTTGAGCCACAGGCGCTGCCCTCAACACATACTTATTATCTTAAAAGAAACCAAAGCTTTGATATATAGGATTATAATATTATATATATATACCCTAATAATATATAATAATAATAGGATTTTATTATTGGTTTATTTATTTATTTATTGGAGATAGAGTCTCACTTTGTCACCCCCGGTAGAGTGCCAGTGGCATCACAGCTCATAGCTATAAGACTGACTTGGGCTCAAGTGATTTTCTTGCCTCAGCCTCCCGAGTAACGGGGACTATAGGTGCCTGCCACAGTGCCTGGCTATTTTTAGAGATGGGGTCTCTCTCTAGCTCGAACTCATGAGCTCAGGCGATCCACCTGTGCCTCAGCCTCCCAGAGTGCTGCGAGTGAGCCACCGTACCTGGGTTATTATTGGATTTAGTTCATTTATTCAACATTAGTATGTCCAGACTTTATATTTTTATATGTTCATTCACTTGATCCTCTCCAATGAAACAGATACCGTTATTATCTTCTTTTTACAAGTATGGAAACTGAGACACAGAAGGTTAAATAAATGCACAGATCACACAACTAGTAAGTGGTAGAACCCGACTACAAACCAGCCAGTCCGGCGCTGCAATGTTACCTTTGTAGAACATGGATGTAACTTGGGAAGAAATAACATATATTGGTGGTACTAAGCCAATTTTTTTTTTCGCTAAATAATTTGGAGACCAGTGGTCAGTTCCTTATCCCACCAGGATCACCAGGAAAACTACCACAGATATGGTCCTTACCCCACATATCTGACCATTCCCAGACCCGTCACATCTGTTCGCTGTTACAGTTGTTTTGCATATTCTCTGCAACATGAGTCACCTTAAAACAAAAGGTATTTCTAGGGCTTTGCTTCCCTTTGATCATACATCTTACTTGTTCTGGTAATAATTAGAATTTTAATGAGGAGGGGGGTGTAAGGGGAATCCAGAGAGCATGGAGTGCATTTAAATGTTCAGCCTGACAAAAAACTGAATTCATAAATGAATGGAGAGGTGGGGGAAGGGAGTGAGCCAATTGAATCAGTTTTCCCTTGGTGTGGTTGCTATTTAGATTGCTTCTCCACGTGACCCTCAGCTGTGGTTCCCTTGGAGCTGTGATCAGAGAAGGCAGAGGGTACGGATTATCAGAACCCAAGCACCCAAGGCTGGTTACAGAAAACCAGGAGACCCTTCCCAGGCCTGAAGAATCTTCTTCCAGAACCAGGAAAGCCTGGGCTTTTGGCATCTCCCTGGCAGGCAATGAAAGGAGAATTAGGTCTGGAATTGAGTAGGTTCATCCTCACAGTGGGTGCAAGGTGGTAAACACAGAATCGGACTGGGCGGGGAGTGACTGTGGAGAATTTAGCCCCTTTAAAGTCACTATATGCAAATTCAGACAGTCCTTACCCCTGGTCAGGGGTACATTAAGGTTAGGAAGGGGCGTAGGCTCCTGTAATGTCCAGGGCAGTGATGTTCAACCTGTATGTCTTGGCCCACTAGTGGGCCGTGAGAGGATCTTAGCTGTGTGGTGAAAATTTTTAAGTCATTAATTAAATTATTTTTGAAAGTTCAAAGCACAGTAAGTATCTTCCTTTATTTACTCTTTTTTTATCAATAGAATTTAAGTGTGGAAGTTTAGCTATAGGTTCAAGTGTACCGAGAGATTTTTTTAAAAGGTTGAAAACCACCAGCCTAGGGGTGTGCAAAGGCCTAGATGATCTAAGATATGTGACTAAGACATGTGACTACTTGGGGGGTCTGGGGCCAACTCACTGAGAAATGTTACCCCCTAGGAAACCACAAGTTCACAAAAAGCCTTCAGAACCTCTTTCCTACTCACATCTTGTTCAAACCTTGACCCTGTGAGGCGGATAGAACTCTGATACACTACTCTGCTACCTTTCCACGTCCTGACCCAAAGTTCTTCCTATTCATACCATGTGTTGGCCTCAGGACAAGACTGAGGTAACCCTCTAGTAAGGGAGAAGGTGCTGAGCACAATACTGAAAAAGAGAAAGTACTTCCTGAGTATTTACATTCTTCTTCCCTCTCTTCTTCCTTCTTTACTTTCCCTTCAGCCTAGAGAGAAAGAAGCACAAGAGAGCCAGACTGGGGTCATTCTATGGCCACCTCCCCTGGTTTTAAACTGTGTAACTTTGGCAAACTATGTAAGATATCTCAGCCTCAGTCTTCTCATCTGTAAAATGGGTGTAATAGTCGGAGTGCAGTAGCACACGCCTGTAATCCTAACACTCCAGGAGGCTGAGGCAGGCGGCTCGCTTGAGCTCAGGAGTTCAAGACCAGCCTGAGCAAGAGCAAGACCTCATCTCTACTAAAAATAGAAAAAATTAGCTGGGTGTTGCAGGTGCCTGAAATCCCAGCTACTTGTGGAGGCCAAGGCAAGAAGATCGCTTGAGCTCAAGAGATTGATGTTGCTGTGAGCTATGATGATGCCACAGCACTCTATGCAGGGCCACAGAGTGAGACTCTATCTCAAAAAATAAAATGAAATAAAATAAAAGAAAATGGGGGTAATAATAGATTCTACTTTGTAAAGTCATTGTGAAGTTCAAAAGAGATCAAAAGTGCTGGCACCAACACCTAGAATTTAGTAACCAATATAATAATTATTACCCATTTTTATTAGCTATACCCAGTCTAGTTCTGAATATCCCTTAGTTTTGAAATTTGTTTAATGGCCAGAATATCTGCAAGCCATGAACACCTAATAAATAGAGATAGCTTGATCCTTATCATTATAAACCAAGAACAATATTACTAGCAGAAATAATACAACTATTTCATACATAAATAATGTACCTCTCTTTATCTCTAGACATAATACATACTATATTAAAGATCACACATCTCCAAGTTTTTCTATTAATATTCATCTGCTTGCTACTTTCGGAGTTGTTTTGTTGTTACTATCAGCTGGTGAGCACTAATGAATTCCAAAGGAGTAAGAAGTTCATGGGAGAAAAATCATTTGAGAACATCTCATGCTCTTGCAAAGTTTTCTTGGAAATTGGAGGAAAGAAGTCCCTTCCTCAACATCCATTGTTAAATATCTCCATTCAGGTATCAGAGGAGCTCCAGTATTCCACGGGCACCTGGTTTGGTAAACCACAGCAGCAAATTATCCAACGTCCTCTGGGAGAGAAAAGAGCTATGGAACTAAGCCTTGGAAAGATACCCAGTGACATGGCTTTGTACAAGGAGGGGCATATGGCTTCTAGTCCTGGCTGGGAGACTGGATGTCACCAGGTGCTCAGACGCACGACAGGCAACTCGGCTGGGCACCACCAGTACCAGCATGATCACAGGGCACGTACCATCTACATTGCTTCCTAATTGTAAGACTTGGAGCAAGTTATCTAACCTCTCCAAATCCTGGTTTCCTCTTTTATTTAGGGAGGATTCTAGTTACCTCATCTCACAGAATCACTGTGAATATTAAATAAGCGAAGACTTTGAGCACAGTCCCTGGTATGTGGTGAATGTCCCCCAAATGTAAGCTGCTGTTATTCATCATGTTTTGGCTTTTGGAGGAGCATAACAGTTTGCCGTGTACAAAACCAAGCAAAGTCTCAGAGACAGGGAAGGGAGACACCAGAGGAGAAGGCAAAGAATCTGTGGGACCTTAGTCCCCTCTCCTCTCCTGGGAAGGTAAGAGCCCCCAAAGGCCATCAGGGCAGGGCCTGCTTGTCCCCTTCAATGAGATTATCTGGTCAGAAAGGATGCTTTCCCTTCTCTTCCAGAAAGTGCTTCGTTATTCATTATTAGCCCAGGGTTTCTTGTCTTCCTCGATGACACTTCTTTCTCCAAAGACAGCCCTGGAGCCCCCGCCCCTTGTCTCCACCCATAGTGTTAGGATTCATCAGCAGTTCTCATCGCTTGCTCTTGTTCCCATTTTTCTAATGGGCTCCCACGTCACGAAAATCCATATTGTAACAGTAACAGGCATTCTCACTAACAGATTGTAATTGAAAAGATAAACTGGGGAGATGAAGCAAAAAGAAAAGACCATTTTCCCTGCTCACCCTAAGCTGGAGAAGGCTGGTTTCAGGGCCTGAGATTGCTGCTGGACCCTCAGAAACAAACAGGGCTAAGGCTGTGGAGAGCAGGAGCTGCTCTGGCTGAGGACACAGACAAAACACAGCCCGGAGACTGGAGAACAAGGGACACAGAGGCCCCAGAACCTGGAAGAACCACATTTAGTCTAGGAAAGGAAGAGAATCTGGGCAGAACCAGTAATATTAATTCTAATAATATCACTTGCTATTTATTTCTACATGATAAGCCCTATGTCCCTTACATTATCTAATTAACCTTTATAGCCTCTCTAAGAAATTGGTATTCACCTCTCAAAGGTAAACCAAGTGTAGAGATGTTAAGTGAGTAAGTTCTTCAAGGGTACAATGCAATTAAGTGGAAAATCTGAGATTTGAACCTAGGATTTTCTGATGCTGGGGTCTGGGCTCTTAATCCAGGCAGCTGAAGAGAATGAAAGTTGAGCTGTAGAGTCCTAGGCTGGGCAGAGAAGCTGGAGAGGCATTTCTTCGCAGTCTTCAGGGGCATCCTCCTCTTTTTGGCCTGACCTGAGCAGAAGCCTAGAGATGGGGATGAGTGGCCTCCTCATGACCCGCCTCCTATGCCCCATCTTTCTTCTTCCCTGGAAAGTAGACACTGCAGGCTGCCTGCCAGTTACCAGGCAAATAACCAGTGGCCTCTGGAGAAGTCCCATGCAGAGATATACTTGAGGAATACCTGACTATGTGAGTGTGTGTTGGGAGAATAGGGCTATTGTGTACTGAAACTCACAGGCGAGGTCCATTAATAATAAGCCCTGCTGGGGTTTGTAAGTTTATTAGGAGAACCCGGTGTAATTAAAATTCAGGGTTGGGGGCGGGGGAGCAGAGGGCCTTTACTTCCTTTCCTTCTTTCAGAGATGCAGGCTGAGCTACCGATGGGGATAATTAGCAGAGTCCAAACAGAGAAGGAATTAATGCTCCTGAAAAAGCCGTGATGAGGAGAGACAATGCTGAGCTAATTAGGGCCGCACGAAGCTTTATGACTGGTGCCCATTTCCACCATTATTATGGGATTCAGAGTTAAATTGGAAACTAATGTGAAGTGTTATGGCTAACAGAGCTTTAGCACTAATTTAGCAATTATTAATATTATTTTGGCAGATGGTAACTACCCCTTTCTGCCTGATGGGTTAGGGTGTGTGGCCCCTCTGAATGTGGGATCAAAGCTGGAGTGACGGAGGGGAGGGGCAGACATGACGTTGGAAATTCTCCTCCCTCTCTGCACCTCTCCCTGTTTACACCTGCAGCTAGAGGAAGGAGAGGAGGTCTGGGTGGCCCCTGCAGAGCAAGAAAACCAGTTCAGCAGCCCTAAAAGAGGGAAGGGAGGGATGAGGCAGTGTTGTTATTATACTTTCCTTTTTGCTTCTACTTTTTTTTTTAAATACATGTATTTTATTATTCTTCATTACATTATTTCCCCCCCTACCCCTCCGTGGTAAGACAGAATTGATTTACAGAAAAGAATACAGAAAACACCAAAGCTCCTGGTAGAGGGAGAGATTTCACGTGGGGAGAGAGATGCTCTCTCCATTCCTCGCCAGGTCTTTCCCCGTCTCCTCCTTTAGGCCTCTAGCCTCAGGGTATATATAGGTGTATGGGTTCCTTGGCCAGGAAACGAATGAATACAGTCCCTTCCACCAGGGGCAAGGTGAATGAGTGTATCAATGAATGGACACAGTCCATCCATGGAATTCAGGCCTAGG
>CAUYRH010126096.1:0-124216 GCA_963574655.1 Perodicticus potto
GTCTCTTGCCTCCGCCTCCCAAGTAGCTGGGACTACAGGTGCCTGCCACAACACCCGGCCATTTTTTGGTTGCAGCCGTCATTGTTGTTTGGTGGGCCTGGGCTGGATTCGAACCCGCCAGCTTAGGTGTATGTGGCTGGCGCCTTAGCCCGTTGAGCCACAGGCGCCAAGCCTAGACAGAATATTTTAAAATATGGGTCAATTCAAAGGCCTTTATTAGTTTATATTAGATTTTATTAATGTTTCAGTATCTAGTTCTTCTTCCCTTCCAAGCCCCCAGAAGCCTGCATTTTCTAGGGCCTTTACTTCTGAGTTGGGTGCTGATCCTGGTTCTGAACAATGGACAGTGGGCTGTGAACAGAAATGCTATGTCCTATTTATGAACCCAAGCCTGTATCACTGGTATAAAACATCTCACTGTCTCTTCTCTTGCTGAAGTACGCATGAAGGTCGTATGTTCCAGATAGCGCAGTTCCAGCAGGGAGGAAGGTCTGACATCCTGGATCACTACGGGGCCATATAGAGCAGAGTCCCCTATAGGCTAGAGTGGAGCATGTCATGTGAACAAGAAATATTTTTTCTTTTCTTGTGTAAATTCACTGGGATTATGGGCAAATTTTTAAAATGTAGTATAAGCCAAACTATCTTAATGTACCAAGCTACTAGTTAAGCTATTTCTCCTCTCTTAAAATATTAATAATAACCTACAGCAAGAATGGGAGTGATGGCATTCTTCACTGACTTACTAGCTCTGATAAGTGAATCCTAGTACTCAGCAGGGTGTTGACAGAATGAAAGCACCTCTCATGTACCCATAAAGGAGAGAGAACATGTAGAAAAACTCGGATTCCACAGGGAGCGTGATCCTATGTGGAATTTTTTGGCAGGAGAACTAGGAGCGCTGGGCCCTGAAAACAAAGCGTTCCTTCTTGGTTTTGTTCTGAACTTTTCCTGATTTTTTTCTGTTTTTTTTTTTTTTTTTCCTTCACCTAGACAGTCTCCTGTTTGATACTTGAGTGATATTTTAAAAATGAAAATCTGACGTTATCACCCTCGGCTTTAAAACATGGTGGTGGCTGTGCCTTGCTGATTGGATTCAGGTCCTCATCTTGGAAGGGTGTGACTGCTGCTCTCCACTTCACTTCCTGTGCTTCAGCCCTCCTGAATTTCTGGGGCAGGTTCATTCTTCTGAGTCCTTTCTTCATTCACCTTCCTTCCAACCTTTACTCTTGGCCTAGTGAATCTCCCAAGCATCCTTCAGACGTCAGCTCTGTCCTCATGTTCAGGAATCTTGCTCTGACCACTAAATTGCTTTGTTAAGAGGTTTTCATAGAACTGGGTTTCTTGCAGAGCAATCATCTCAGTCTGTTATTTATACATTTAAGTACAATTTTTTGATTAATAGTTGTCTCTCAGTCCATGGGAGTAGTGGCTTGTTGTGTTTCCCTGCTACTTTTTGCTTAGGGTCCAGGAAATAACCAGTACATGGCTGGTGGAATGAATGCTTTGTGGGTCCTTTAATGTAAAGGTCAGAGAAGTCCAGTGGATCTGAAGAGCAGAGGGAAGTAATCTGCAGTGTTTTGTGGACCATCCATAGTCAGATTTCTGGGTTTTCTATCTAATGGGGTTAGATTTCTTTTAATTGAATTAAACAAATTGGGATTGACTATTTTGCATGAATGACATGAGATTTGAATGATCTATTTTATGTTTTAAACCTTTTGAGTGCTCTGTTTCTTTTTCTTTAAAAAGAAAGGTTAGGGTGGTGCTTGTGGCTCAGTGGGTAGGATGCTGGCCCCATATACCGAGGGTGGTGGGTTCAAACCCGGCCCTGGCTGAACTGCAACAAAAAACTAGCTGGGTGTGTGGCGGGCGCCTGTAGTCCCAGCTACTTGGGAGGCTGAGGCAAGAGAATCGCCTAAGCCCTGGAACTGGAGGTTGTTGTGAACTGTGTGACACGATGGCCCTGTACTGAGGGTGATAAAGTGAGACTCTGTCTCTACAAAGAAAAAAAAAAAAAGGTTAAAGAAAAGCTTTAGCACATAACCTGGAAAACGAACTTTGTGAACAATAACTGCTTTCCAGAAAGAAAATCACTTGAGCCCAAGAATTTGAGGTTGACGCTGCTGTGAGTTGTGACACCACGCATTCTACTGAGGATGACAAAAAGAGACTCTGTCTCCAAAAAAAAAAAAAAAAAAGTCAGATTGTCTTTCATTGTAAAAAAAAAAAATAATAGCTGCTTCCCCTAAATATGTGTTGAATGAATGAATGATAATATTTTATAAAATGCTGTGAGTAGTTCATAATCTCATAAATATATATTCTTTGATGATGAGTGTGAGAACGATACTTGAAAGAGACATTCATGTAAAAGCATTCCTTTTTGTCCAAAAAATGTTGGGGAAAATTTTAATCTGTCATTCATTTCCAAGTATTTAATTCACATTCAGTGATGTTTACCTTAATTTTGCCACTAGACTGATTTATTAAATATTTACTGAGATTAACTTATAATTGGCATTACCTTTCGTTTGACCACTTAAGAAAATATACTTGAGTTGGTGTTAACTTCTCTTCTGGATTTTGTCTTTTTACTCTTTCTTCCCCTTTATGTTTCTATAAAGTGTGGCTAGGTCCTCTTTTCTAGAACTGATTGTTAGCATTACACTAATATTTTAGGTACCTTAACACCTCAGTAATCTGACCTAGGTCTTGGCACATGCTTGACTCCTTACTTATTTAAAAAAAAAAAAAAATGGAGCAGCGCCTGTGGCTCAGTGGGTAGGGTGCCAGCCCCATATACCAAGGGTGGTGGGCTTGAACTTGGCCCCGGCCAAACTGCAACAAAAAAATAGCCAGGCGTTGTGGCAGGTGCCTGTAGTCCCAGCTACTCAGGAGGCTGAGGCAAAAGAATCGCCTAAGCCCAGGAGTTGGAGGTTGCTGTGAGCTGTGATGTCACGACACTCTACTGAGGGTGATAAAGTAAGACTGTCTCTTAAAAAAAGAAAGAAAGAAAGAAAGAAAAGGATCATTGAATTTGTAATAATAATGAACAAAATTATTTAATTGATGGATTAATTTTAGTTTGAATAGAGCAGATTGTTGGAAAATGGAACATAAATTTTGATTATGATCAATTTGGATTTTTTTTATTTTATGTTTTAAACATATTCAAAATACCCAAGAATAAGTTAGCATATTTATATGGTAACATGATTACTAATGTCCCAGTAAGCAGAATTTATGAAAAAGGTCTGCTTCATATCCTTATCTTTAAAATGTTTTCATCATAATGGTACCAGAATGGTAAAATGACCTAGAAAAATATTTGCTAATTATGTCAGCTGCTTATGTGGCAGAGAAGCCTGTGATTTTTAGTTATATTCCTCCTCCTTCCATGGCCCTGCTTTAGTTTTATATTTTAGAGTAGAAGAAAAGAGCAGGGTTTAAATTCTGATTTTGCTTTCATTAGCTGTGGGACCTTCAGCAAATCAATCCTGCTTACTCAGGTTTTCTAATGCAACAGCAACATTTACATTATTGAGCACTTATCATGGACAGGGCACTCATGTAAACCTTATATGAGTTAAGCAATTTAGTGCTCACAGCCATATAATGAAATTGTAACTATTTCACTTGTTTCATCATTGAGAAAACTGAGGAATGGAGCTGATATTGTCAGGTTCTGTCACAAGCTGTCATATATCTTGTTACCAATGTAGTGAAGTCCTGGTACACAAAAGTGTTTATGCTTAAAGTTTATATTGTGTCTGTGGTACCATTCAGTTTCTTTAGTTTTCAGTATGCTTATTGCTACTGAACTTAGTATGCCAAAGGTACTCTCATTAAGTTTCCTGGTGCTAGATTAGATTATAAGAGTCTTATAATTTTAATGCCCAGACTTTTGGCCTTTTACATTGGGAATTCAATTTTACTACCTTTAATACAGAAGGAAGTTCTGCTAGAGCAAGCACAAGAACTTTTAGAGAGCTAGAGATTGACAGTTGCTGTTGACTTTGAAGACACCCAGAATCTTCAGCAAAGTATAAAATAAGATACCTCAGTCATACTCCATTATAGCTTCAGAAGGATGCTTTCATTTGCCCACTGTCATACACTTAAGGTAAAAGGGAAAACGTGCTGTTTAAAAACCACATGAGACTTTCAAGGAATGTGATTTTGCTAGAAGAATCATATAGATTCTTTGTGTTACTGAAGAAATTGGCTGTTTCACCTTAGCAGCTTGATTCTTTTTTCCTCCTTTTTGCAGGGGAAGGCCTGGGGCAGAGTTTGGAAGTAGAGCTGGTACAGTTGAAATTTTCTGTAGAGTAAGAAGGATTGGGAATTCCTAGAAGGCATACTTGAAATATATAGGCAGGAAGAGATAGGAAAAAAGCCAGGCAACAAGTAAGCAGTTTGTGCCTACAAACTATCTACTTTTGGATGTCCCAAAGGCACTCTGACCCAGCCATGTCCCAAACTGATTTCATTAATGCCTCTCTGCTCCAGGCTGGTCCCCCTCGATGTTCCGTATCTCAGTCAGTGACGCCTCTGTCAACCTGCACAGGTTAGAAATCGGAAGCATTTTTTTAAACATCTCCTTCTTCCTCATCACTTATCTATGTCTGTTGTTTTTATCTAGTATGTATTTTTGTCTACTTAATATATATATCCAGTAGCACCTCAGTTCTGATGTCCCAAGACTCAGTCTTTCTGATGGCTTTCTTCTCTGCTCTGTTCTTTGTAGTTAAAACATTGATGTGTTCATATTTGGATGCCTCTTGCTGCTTTTAGGATGAATTCTAAATCCTTACCAAGACCCATAGAGTCCTGCATGCTTGGATCTGACCTCTTCTTCATATCACCGGTCTTGTATTTATTTTTCCCCCAGCAACAATGGCTTGACTGTCTTTTAGCTTCTCAGTGTTCCAAGTCCCGCTTTAAGGCACCTGTATGCCCAGTTTACTCGGCTTGGATCCCTGGTTCTTACATTTTTATCTAGTTCATTCCTTCTCTCCTTCAGTAATCTTCTCAAAGAACCTTTTTAGAGAAGCTTCATCTGACTTCAGACTAGGTTTGTTTTCCCTGTTATTTGCTTTCATTGCCTCCCATCCTGTTTCTTTATGTTGTTTATAATAAATTTTAAGTATGTATTTATTTGATGATTTTACTTTTGTCTGTCTTCCCCATTAGACTTTAAATTCTATATGTGGATTTTATCCCCAAATTTCCAATTCCTGTCACAATGCATAGCATCAACTCAAATATTGAATGAGTGTAAGAATCGACATTATAGGAAGTCATGTTGTTTATATACTTTCTGATTTTTATTTTTAAAAATTTTTATTTATTTTTTTGAGACAGGTTCACAGCCTCAAACTCTTGGGCTCAAGCAGTGCTCTTGCCTCAGCCTCTTACGTAGTGGGAGTGCAGGTGCTCACCACTACATCTGGCTAATTTGTTCTGTTTTTAGTAGAAATGGGATCTCACTCTTGCTCAGGGTGGTCTTGAACTCCTGTGCTGAAGGGATCCACCCGTCTTGGCCTCCCAAAGTGCTAGGATTACAGGCATGAGCCACTACACCCTGCCTAAGTTTTAGAGTTGTATGTTTCAAGTTGTGTTCCTGTAAGTGGCAGTGGACATATTCTGTTTTCATCCAATCTGATCGCACATTTGTCATATGACAGGTAAGCTAAGGGTTTAGAATGTGGCAACAGACACCAAAGACTTTTGAATGTTACCAATATATTATTCCAGAGTATGTTAGAAACATGATATGATGTTATCATGGTCAGTATCTTTGTAGTCAAATATGTCCAGAAGTGTCCTTGATTTTTTTTGGTAAATGCCTCCTGAGTCATCTTAAACCAACTGTCATCCTTCTTGTCATCAGAAGAGTCAAAGGGTCACTCTCTAAAATCCAGAGCAACAGTGGTAAGTGGGGGCATCTGGTACTCAGAGGTCAAAGAAACATTTCTGAGCAACAGTATAATGTAGCCATTTATTCTAATGGTATTAATGTAATTTAATATTGTTGCCAAATAGTTGAAATTGTTTAGGCTTGAGTTTTCCAAATTCTTGATAAATTTCTTAAGTGAGTGTTATTTTTAGGAATATATTTTGGCTTATTTGCTCTTTTGATCCTCTTGTCACATTTTCTTAACAAGGGAAAATTTTGATTTGGTGCTTATTCAGATAATAAGATGGTGTAATATACTCCCTGCACTGGTGGATGATTTCCTTTGTATTCTTGGTTTCTATCTCCTTTCCTCTGCTTTCTCCTTCTTCTTTCCCCTCCTTTCTCTAGCCCTTTTCTCTTTACCCTCTTTCAAGACCCCATCTCTTCTTTACATGCTTTTATGCTTAAGTCAATCCATAAGTACAGACAGAAAGACATAGAAATGTCAGCTTTCTATTTTGAGTAGGAAATTACCTTCTCATAATGTTTATAAAAATGGATTGCTTCTCTTAGGAGATTCATTCATCAAGACAGAAGTTAGTCCTCCTGTACAAAATGGAATGGAAATAGAAACAGTCAAGATATACTAGGATAAACATAGCAATCAGAGATTGGGTAGGGAGGGGAAGCATAATTTGGAGAAAAAAAATGTTGGCTGCTTGTGAGGCAGAGAAATAGAGCAGCAAATGTTCCTTCAAATTGCAGCAAGAGAGGAAGGTTATAACTAGACTTTTAAATTTTTATCCAAGACTTCTTTGAACCAAAACTGAGCTCCTAGAACTATAAGCGAGGTCCGTGTGTATGTCAGCATCGTAATTTCATGGGATTCTAGATCATCAGAGCTAGATTACATCCTAAGGCGAGATAGGCTCTATCTTGCCCAAAGTCACACAGCCAGTACATGTTATTGCTGAGACTATAATCAAGGTATTTTGAACCCTGAACAATTTTTTTTTTATGTCATTGCTTACGAGGACTGTAATCAATTTCTGGTCCCTGGAGATGTACCTTCTGTATCACCCATGTTCTTCCTTACCCTGTCTCATTTGCTCGATGGGATATGATTGTCAGGACCATCCTAGCTGTACTTCCAAAACTGGAAACCTCGTCGTCAATGTCAATATCTCTTAATTGAAAGAAGAAGAATGTGATAGATTATGCAGTCTAATTAGGGTGTCATCATTTTTCTCAAAAAGAAGTTTATTTTACAGATGGGCTACGATTGAAAATTCATCCTAGGAATATTCAAGGTCTTTCTTAAGGGAATTCCTATCTTAACTTTTTTTTGTACATGTAAAATGAAGTAAAGATTTTTAGTTCTATTTTCTCACAATGTGTAGAAAATAGCATTTGTCTGAAGATATTTTTGAGATAAGACTCATTAGATAATTCATACCTACTACAGCTAAAGTACTTTGAGCAGTCTGGGTAGGCAGGGTATACTATAGACTTTTTTTCAGGGAGAAAGCCTTATTTGCTTTCCTAAACACTTTTCTCTTTTCTGTAAATTCTTTGTGCAATGAAGAAATATCTTTTGCTAGGGAGTTTTTCTCTGCTCTTTGCAGTTTGGAAAAAGATGCAAGTTGGCAAGGCATGGCTTTCTCTCCAATTGTCCTTTTGATTGGGATATTTTTCTTTGCACCTGGCACTATTTATTCTGCCTTTGAAGTCAATATTTTTATCTGTCAAAAATACAGATGTTTGAGGCTTTCCCCAAAACTTTTAACTTCTGACTTCATACCTTGTAAAACCCCCAAGTGATTATAATATGTCCTCAACAATGAGAACCACTAGTTTATGTAGCAGCAGCCTGTTCCTTTTATAACTGCCTCCCATTGAACTCTTAAAACTCTTGTTCCCTACTTTAACCCTTCATTAACTACTACAAGAAAAGCAGAAAAGATAAATTACTTTCATACCAATAAGAAACTTTTTAACATTAGTCCTTCCCATGCTACCAGGAAAAGAGATTTGGAGTTTTTAAAGAGGAAAGTGGGAAGTAGATGCTTGATTCTGGAATGTTTCCAGGCATCTTTTTCCATCTTTCTTTGCCCCAATTCAGACATGGTATTAAAGTATGATCATGACAGTGACTTTC
Organism: Perodicticus potto; assembly: GCA_963574655.1. NCBI lineage: Eukaryota > Metazoa > Chordata > Mammalia > Primates > Lorisidae > Perodicticus > Perodicticus potto. The sequence goes on from CAUYRH010126096.1 coordinate 8,061, forward strand.
ATTCATGTAGCCCTCTGCCACTGACAAAGCACTCATCGTATATTATTTTTAAAAATTCATATAAGTTGCTCCTAGAAGGAAATTTGTATCATTTTGCCAAATTCTGTAATTTTACATGTGGAAAAATGATGCTTTGCTAGGTGTGTAATTTGTTCAAGATCACACTCCTAACTGTTCACAGAGCTAGAATGGGGACCCAGGTATCCTGACTCCTAGACCATTAATTTCTTCTTGCAAATTGTTATGTAGCTAGGACATCATCTTTGATTTGTTATTCTTAATGGCCTCGCTGCTTCCCAGGTCTATTTCTATTTATTGTTATGTTGTGGGAAAACAGCTGAAAAACACATTTCTTATTGAGTGAGCTTTTGTGCAAATTGTAGCTTTCAGAAGAATTGGATCCCTGCTGCTTGAGGTTGAATTTGGTAACACTCTATTTTGGGTGTCAAGGCATGGTACGTTTAATTAGCATTCACTGTAATAACACTGATCAGTGTGAATTCTGTTGATTAAAATGTGGATGGTAGTATTACTGTACCCTGAGCAGAATACACCCACATGCTGTTATATTAACTAGACTCCTCTCTCTTTTGCTCAGTTTTGATTTAGAAAAAACAAAACAAAAACAAAAACTGCTTTCTATTTCTTCCTTTGGAATGTTTAATTAATGGTTATTGGACATGCTCAAAGTATCCAGGTAAATGGTTATAAGAGTAGGGTCTTTTACCCTCCCTGATTGTGGATCAACTCATTTGAGGAATTAATTAAATTTGATTGTAGGCTATTTTGTATAGCATACTATGGTGATAAAAATCATACTATTCTAAAACAAAATCTAGATAGAGTTAAGAAACATAGAGCATTATTCCAGGCAGATCAGTAAAAATTCTTATAATTGGACCTTAATCTGTAAAGAGATAAAGCAAGAGAAATACTCTAACTTGAATGAGATGAGTGTCACAGTCTTTGCTTGAAAAATGGTAGTCCTGGAGAACAGAATCTGCTGAGCAAAGAGACCATTTTTAATCAAGAAAAATGCTTTCTCTATAACAAACCTAAGCAAGAAACTCACCTGAATCAGTTCCAGGGATTTTTGTATCAAGAAAAGTGAAGGGAAGTAGAATGATTTAGAACAGGTTTGTCACAGAAGCAGTAGGGACATAAACAAAAGAGCAGTGAAATATATATCCTCCCCCCTCCCCCCAGTAGTACAAAGGCATCCACCTATTAAGCTAATTTTATTTTAAGCTTTATGGTGAGTGCTAAAGTAGTAACAAGAGTTTTCAGGTGTAGTTGGATAGTCCTCTTGGCTCCTGGGAGGAAGAAAAGCTATACAAAAATTCTGCTTCTGATAGAATGATAAATGTGATATTATGAAAGATGAGTAAACAAAAAAATTTTTTTTGGGTAAACATAATTTTAATAAATAATTGACTTTGTTAAAAAAAAAAAGTAAGGGAAATCTTCCCCCCAAAAAACAAATTCTAAACTCAAAGCAAATAGGGAGTTGAAATCAGTGAATTATGGAATTTGGGCTGCTGTGGGAGCAAATGTTGGTAATGAGGACACTTGTTTGGGGGATTAAAGGCATTCTCGTGGTGATTAGACTTACTAAATTCATCAGAAAGTAGCTAAACCTAGATCCTCAAAAGGGCAGCACTCTTCAGAGGAAAGTGGGCTGGCAGGAACTTCACTTGAAACGTGTTTGACACCTTGGTGACTATGGCTTTAGGGAAGAGAAAAGTGCTGTCTTGAGATTTTGTAACTATAGCCCTTGGGCCTCCTCTCATCTGGATCTGAAGTTTGAATTTAAATGATCTGTCTAGTAGAAGAAATTCAAGCCAAGACACTTTTTAAAAGTAATCCTTGTTTGGAGGACCCCCCTATAGAGCCCAAATCTTTGTGGAAAAACTACCTGCAGCCTAAGACACCATAATTCCCAGAGAGTTTAGCCAAGAAGTGTATGATGAAGAATGACAATAACGTTAGGAAGCTATGAGAAGCTAATAAATGACAACAAATTTAGATTTTCAAACACTTAAGATATGGGGATTACGGAGAAAATAATATATTTAGTACAAAAGACTACAAGATGAAAAGGGAAAAATGAGCAATTGATGAAAGATTATTAAATATGTCATGCAGATTTAAAGATAAATGAACATTTAGAAATGAAAATAAAATTAGTAAATTAAAAACCCACAAATTAAATATATTAGACTCTTCTTTTTAAATGTAATCATTTAATACTATTAATTTTACTTAAGCTTTGCTTTAGCTGAATCCAATAAATTTTGATATTTTATTTTCACTTTAGTTCAAAATATACTTAAACTGCTCTTGAAACTTCATTTTTGTCCCATAGTCATTTATAAATACATTAAAGTAGTTGAAGATTTTCCTGTCACTGATTTCAAGTTTAATTCCCTTATGTACACACAACATACTTGTGCATGAGATATATTCCTTCAGATTTGTTAAAGAATGAATACTTGAACATAAGACATATTCTGTTTTAGGATAGAGATGCTATAAATGCCAAGTGGATCCAATTGGTTGATTGTGTTGTTTACGTCTTTTATTGCCTTACTAACTCTCTGTGTACTTCAGTATTCGAGTGAGGAGTGTTGAAGTCCACAGCTAAGTTGTATATTTGTCTATTTTCCCTTTAGTTTAAGCAGTTTTTCCTTCCTACATTTTGAAGCTCATTGTATTTGAATGTATATTTAAGTTTTTTATGTCTTCTTGGAGAATTTCTTATCATTAATTACATAATATTTCTCTTTATTTTGGTATTATTTCTTGTTCCGAAGACTGCTTTTTCTGACTTTAATGTTAGCTATTCCAGCTTTGTTTCAATTCATGTTGAAATAGTATATCTTTTTCTATATTTTTATATTTAATCTATCTTTGTTTTTAAATTTACATATCATATATATTTGGATCTCATTATTTTATCTAGTCTGACAATCTGTCTGTTAATTTGTGTGTTTAAATCATTTACATTTAACATAATTAGTGAAATGGTTGAATTAATATACTATAATGGTTTGCTGTGCATTTTCTGTTCTTTTTTTTGTATTTTATTTTAACATTTGAGTATTATTTGATCACTCAAAATCACTCAGTTTTCTTACTTGTACAGTGTGTGTATGAGGATCATGCCTTCACCCACGTTTATTGAACTTCCAGTGTCTGACAGATGCAGTGATGGACAAGGGACACACAAAGTCGAAGAGGACGCAGCTGCCACTTCCCAACAGATTGATGGTTGACTATAAAAACTGATGTGTAAATAATTTTGACATGCAGTAAAATATATAAAAGTTTAACACCAGAGAGGGAGACCTGACAGATTCAGAATTTTCACAGAGGGTGGTTTTAAAATATGAATAAGAGCTCATTAAGCAGGTGAGGAGAAAACATTCCAGGCAAAGAGAAGAGCATTTAAACATTTTCTAAGTACACATCAAAAGCTAGTTGAAGCCCCCAAATGTGGGAGATTGTCATTGTTTTCAAGAAACAATGTATCAAAAAATAATGAAAAATATAATTTGAATTTTTGAAAGCCATCTTGTTACTGTTGTGGATAATAACCTTAGAGAAGTAATAGTTTTAAATTCATGAAAAAGATACAGAGCTAGAAGGACAAATCAAGACTGTATAAATTGTAAGAAATTGGATTTGTAAGTCTTCATGATCACAAGCCATGTTAATTAACATTTTCATAAATTATGTTGACAATAAAATCACACAGCTGGTGACCCTGTGAGGTCACAAAATACGGCTTTTTAATGCAGCCATTTCTTAAACATAATTGCAATTAAATGTATCTATATAACTTTTGTATTGTAAATTGCTCTTTCTCCCATCACTTACAGTGTTAGGGTTAAATAATTGAGGGTAGGATTGGTTGAACAACTTACTCAGATTCAATATGGCTCTTTTTATCAGATATGTCAAAGACATTTCATAACATTGGCTTTCTGAAAGAATTCCATTTACTATATCTCTGATTTTTCTCACATGATTAAATTCCTATTACTACTAGCCTCTGGTATAATGCCATTTGGAATACACTGGGAAAAATTTGCCTTGAGAGGCTAGACTTTAAGAAAAACGTATAAGGAAAATCAGTTACTGTTATATAACAGAATGTTTAAAGATATACTGACAGTCTGCAGGATGCACTGATAAAACTTAACAGCAGAGGATAATTCATATGATGGTAAAACCTTAAAATAATTTATTAGTGTGAGGAAAAAGAAAATATGATTTCAAAGGAAAGGTAAGGACAATGGAAAACATCTAAGGAGGAAATAGATCAATACTTAGAAAAAGCAATAATCAATAGTTAGATAAAGCAATAATCAGGACATGTAGACTTTTATCTAGATAAAGCAATAATCAATACTTAGATAAAGCAATAATCAGGACATGTAGACTTTTATCATTAATGATAGAAATATGCTGGATAATCAGGAAGGTATCAGGAAGGTGTACACATGGATTGGGCAGAGGATTTCATGGAGTGTTTTCTTATATTTATCTGTATTACCTTATGTCCTCCTTCTTTGAATCTAAGTAGAATAATTTCCATTTATTTCATTTCTTCTAGACAACTATATGTTATGCACATAAAATTGCCTTTTGAAATGCTTAATTAAGATCTAATCCTAACTTAACTAAATGTACTAAATTTCTTTAGTTGCACAGAGGCCTCAAGTAGTGTACATTAAAAATAAAATTCTACTATAATAATAATTTAACCAAACTATTAAACATTTAATGATAAGAATATGGCATAATTAGGAAAAAGTTAAAAGTGTATAATACTAAACCTTCATACAATTATGTTAACTGTTGCACGTTGACTTCTTTATGCAGCCATATTTTTAATATAATTGGCAGTTGTAATATGCATCTATGTAATTTTTGGATTATGAATTGCTATTTCTCCTCCTTATGTTAAGAAGAGATTTAGGTCACCTTACAAAGAAATGCCCAATAAAACAAGGGAACATTAAATAAAACCAATAGGCAAAGGTAGAATTCAGTGCAAAGAAAGGGAAGGAAAAAAAAAGAAATGTCTGATAATATGAAAGACATATGTGGTTACATACCTACTGTAGGACACAATCTTTCAACAGGCGCACAGGGAAATGGGATCAACTCCTGATTTGTAGTGTCTAGTGGATGAAGACAGACCATTTTTAACCCTGAGCACATACAAAATTTCTTTTGTTTTTTATCATAAGGAGGGTACAGTGGCTTCAGCATCACTCTGGCATCAAATATACCCATGAGTTTCATGGGGCTGCTTTATATAACACACATTTTTGCCAGTGTTGATAAATACTATAGAACTAAAGTTAGCATGCCTTAATGCATGGAAACATTTAAATTAACAATTCTGTTTTCTTTACAATTTAAATTCTCTTTGGAATGAATTGGCAGTTTTTTTTGTCTTAATAATCTTCCAGTGAATCCTTTTGAACAGATCCTTTTTTGTTCTTTCCTTTTGGATGAATATTCCCATGATGAGCAATTTAAAACATTTCATTGATTTAGTTATGTTGTTCTTTGCAGCCTTCCAGCACTACCTTTTTATCACTGAATTATTAGCTCTATCTAGCAGAATCATTGAATGAGGCCATAGAGAGTTTGAGAATGGTAAATAGAACTACATTTAGAATAATGACTTGTGAAAAGAGGACAAAATAAGGTTGTTTAAAGATTAAATATTTTAAAAACATTAACCTAAATTATGCAAATTTGAGCCACATTTTATGGACAGCGAGTTGCTTTTGTTTCTGTTTCTTTCTATCGATTTCTCCTCCCACACCCACACCCACACCCACACTCATACACATGGAAAGAGAGAAACTTAGTTTTTAGGCAAAACAATAGGTTAGACTGATTTATTTCCTGCAAAAAATATTGTATTATTTGCTACAAAAGATACTTATTTGTCCACAAGTACATGGTTCATTAAGAAAGCAAACAACGATAGATGATGATAAAAATAACAAGAGTTATGAGTCAGTGGATGGAGAAATCAGTCCTGGTGAGGTGGGTGTGATTTTTTTCCCCATCAGGATATGTATGAAAGATTCGATCAATTATAAACACAGTACACAAAAGATATATTTTGCTATTGGTAGAATATTGTCTTCTATTCCTGACTAAGGACATAAGGTCATTGCTTTCTAAATGATCCTCTGAGATTTTGCAGTTTTTCCTTTGTGGAAAATGTAACTGTAGAGGAGACATCCTTTATACACAGCTACCTTATGAGTTTAGAATTCTTTTCCTCGTAGAGAACAGAGGAATGTGCAGTAGGTTTTTCTCTGCTTTCATCTGTATGAGGAAAAACTTATAACACGGCTACTGTGTGGAATCAGGGGAGGTGTCTGAACCTGGTTCTTTTTTTTTTTTTTTTTGAGACAGAGTCTCACTATGTCACCCTTGGTAGAGTGCCATGGTGTCACAGCTCACAGCAACCTCAGACTCCCAGGATTAAGCCTCCCAGTAGCTGGGACTACAGGCGCCTCCCATAGTGCCTGGATATTTTTTTTTGTTGTTGCTGTTATCATTGTTGTTTAGCTGTCCTTGGCTGGGTTAGAACCCACCAGCCTTGGTGTACGTGGCTGGCGCCATAACCACTGTGCTATGGGTGCCGAGCTGAACCTTGTTCTTGACTTTCCTGCTTACATGGTAGGTGTGGCTGCTTAGGCCAAGCATGTTTAAATAAACCCAGAGCATCTTCACAGTGAGATTAATCCTTGTTTTTAAGATTAAACGAGATATTATGTACCTAACACAATAGATAACAAATATTTGTGGTATTATATTAATATTTGGAAGCAAATTGGCAACAATGTGGCAAGATTTCTTACCAGATTCTTATAGGCAACATCTTTTTCTAGATAAGTGTTGAGGGTTGAGAGGAGAGAATGTCAGATCATCAGATGCAAAAATTATTTCTTCCTAGTGATTTACCTTCCTACTCTTTGGATCAAACTATCTCCTTGACTCTGGTTTGGAGATTTTAATAAAGTTCTTTAAATTGGTAACTTCTTTATTTTATATGATTTATAAATATATTAATTTTCTTTATTTTGCCATTGTTGCATCCACTACATTTATATTGCTGTTGTGTAATCAGTCATCTAATGAAAGATGGATGAGATTCCATTTGATTCCATTTACTTGAACCAAGGGAAGGACTGCTGACTTAGAGAAAGTAAACAAAACGTCTTGAGGGGGAAGGTAGTGTGAGTCACCACCATTTAATAGAATTTTCAATCAATATCAAAATCATGTCTTGATTTTAATACTTTTGTAATTAAAAGTAAGAGGAGTAGAGATCCCTCTTTAAATAAGCTTAGTTTACTCAGCAAGATAATTTCAGTTCTTAAAGGCATCCTTTTGCTGGATTTCCTGAGTCGTGCTTGTGACTCACTGGGCTGGCTTTGATGAGGATGAGTCATTTCGTATTTTCTGGGAATCAGGCTACCTATCATCGCTTTGTCTTTGGCTTGCAGTGAATAGAGAAAGTGCACCATCTCCGGTGTTAGTATGAATAGCAAGGACAATAAGAAAAAATACTAACCTCTGGGATTTGGATGTAATCTCCTCAGTCTGATAAAGTGTCAATAATTTGTTCAGTAAAAGAGATACCGCTCTAGAAGGTGTTCTAATATTGTCAAGAACTTCCTTCATTGTCTCTTAAGAAAATGGAAGCAAAATTCTGCATAGGCATTGACATTCTCTCGGCCTTATAAAATGTAAGGTTATACTGGGGCAAGGTACTGGTCCTGTCTGTGACTCATATGATGTCAGATTGTTGTTATAATGTCTGTCTTGTCAGGTAAACATCTAGAGCAGGGGTTCTCAACCTTCCTAATGCCGCGAGCCTGTAATACAGTTCCTGTGAGTCGTGACCCACAGGTTGAGAACCACTGATCTAGGTGTATAACATGCATAGAATCTGAAAGTAAAAATGAGAAGAATTATTAATATCTGATGATATTTTTACCTCCTCCGATTTAATACTCAACAAAGAAGAGGACATGGAAGTTGACTGCTTTGTCAGTATTTCATTTGGAGATTTTCTTTATTGGTCCTTTTCCAGTCTGTTTCTTTTCCCTCATCTTCCCGGTGTCAGCACCTCCGATGTTACCCACGTGTACAAATCCCGTGATTCGCAACTCTTGTTTCCTCTTACCTACATAAATCGTACTATTGGACCTTTCTCTCCCTTTAAGATACAGACTATATCCATGCACTTAGAATCATTTTCACTGTTAAATAAGTAGTCCCAATCATGATAATGTCTTCTGCAGTCTTTTGTAGTAGTCTCTTAACTGGCAGTTTTACTTAACATGTTTGCCCTGTCTAAAATCTGTTCACTCATTAGCTAGAGTAAATGATTTAAAAAAGGGTCACATCATGTCTCTCTCTGCTTATAACAAGGGAAGGAATGGCATTCCTTCCTTTTACCCTTCAAATAAAACCTGAAAAAACTTTTCCTACCAGAACCTTTTTCTTCCTTGAACATGGGGTTTTCTCCAGACTGAGAGTGTTCTTTTTGCCTAACAGACTCTCCTCCCGGACTTTTAAAAGCTCTCATCTTTAGATTTTTGCTACTATCAACTCTTCAGGCAGGTCTTCCCGGACTCCCTTTTAAAAAATAATGTTACTAGGTCAGGGACCTCAGAAGTAGAGACTGTCGTAGGTATTCTTGTGAATGTCATTTATTAAGGGAGTGCTCTTAAGTGAAGGGAAATGAGAAAAACATCATAGGGCTAGGGAAAGAAGCTAAGCAGGGCTGTCGCCTGAGCTGGGGACTTTTCAGCCTGGTTGCAGGGGCTGAACACAAATGGCTTATCAGACACTTACCTCCACCTTAAGGCTAGGAGACTGGCTATTTCCACATCTTGCCAATCACTGGCTGCCCCCGGGCTGGTGCTGAGGGCAGTTCTCCAGAGAAGGGAGCAGCTGTGTGCCCAAAGCAGCCACAGTCACAGTAGCTCAGCTATGTCACTTGTGAAGTGGGATCTGGTTGGAGCATTAGCAGCATCCACTGCAAGTAGCCTCCTCCATTAGGCACAGTGCTTCACTTTTCATCACCTTTATTCCTCCCTGTCTATCTGCTTGTCTGTCTGGCTATCTGTCTGTCTGTCTACCTACCTACCTGTCTTCCCTGTCCCAGATTGACAGCTTCATGAGGATAGGGATTTTACCTTGCTTATTGCTATATTCTCAGTGCCTAGATGAGTACCTGATACGTTAAAAGTATCTGATAAGAATAATTGTGACTACTATTTCTTAAGTGCTCATAACATGCCAGGTGTGATTCTAAGTGCTTCACAAATATTAATTCATTTACTTCTCAGAACAGTTTTACGAGAAAGATACTATCAGTTTTACGAGAAAGATACTATCCACTTAACAGAGGAGGAACCTGAGACAGAGGGGATGAGTAACTTGCCCACAGTTACATTTTTGGGAACTGGTGAGTCTAGGATTCAGCTCTAGGTGGAGTCTACCTTGAGTGTTGAAAGAGTAAGTGAATTGAGATTCATCAAGCATTTTCTAGGTAATTTCTACATTTCTGACATCCTGTTTCAGCATAGTCATTGAATGGAAGTTCAGTCAAATTTATCTTTCAGACTCTTTCTGTGCCTTTGCCCTGCAGCAGAGACTTGGGTAACAAAAGCTGGCACTCTCCCCCCCGTACTAATTGGTTTTGACCTTTGTATATGTGTGTGTGTGTGTATATTTGTGTGTGTGTTTGTATATATATTTTGAGACAGAGGTTCACTTTCTTGCCCCTGGTACAGTGCTGTGGCGTTACAGCTCACAGCAACCTCAAACTCTTGGGTTCAAGTGATCCTCTAGCCTCAGCCTCCAAAGAAGCTGGGAATACACATGCCTACCACGATGCCTGTCTAGTTTTTTAGAGATGGAGTCTTGTTCTTGCTCAGGCTGGTTTTGAACTCCTGAGCTTAGGCAGTTCACCTGCCTCAGCCTCCCACAGTGCTAGGAATATAGGTGTGAGTGAGCAGTGCGTTGGGGCCCCTTGGCCTATATTTTAATTAGCTCTCTACAACTTAGTCATTTGTTTGTTGCATGATGTACTCCATATGACAAGAACTTTGCCAAAGTTTGAAGATAAAAGTTTTACTCCCAAGTCTGACCTTGGTACCTTTACAGACTGGGGCAACTTTCTCTCTCTCTCCGAGTCTCAGTGTCTTGTATAGTGAGAAGTTTGGATCAGGTGAATAAAGTTCTAGGCCTGAGGCATTGTAATGTTTGATGTCAGTCTTGAAGGGGTGTGTATGAATGAATCATTATATATTTAAATGAGTGAATTAAATATGGATCATTTGAGATTCCAAAGAATTTTTTTGTGTTGCTTTAACTGTTTAGACTAGGAAGCCTGAAAGCATAAGAAGATATGGATTTAAACAGAAGTGTTCACGTGTTTTTTACATTGTCGTCAACACGTGCCGCCTGTGTTCCTGTCTTCTCTTCTGAGTGTCACCACTTCAGAAACCAGGAAATGTGCTCAGTTTTATTTCTTTTCCCCCTCTCCTATTCAGATTAAGTTTACCTAAGCACAGATGAAGATTAAAGATTCTGGGATGAATTACTGGACAATATAAATATTATTGGCTTATAGATCATAATCTGTAGAATGGAAACTAGTTTTGGGAGCAGTAGACATAGAGTTGAATTGCTACTTTTGTCAGCAGCTGTGACCTCAGAAATTTTTATATAGTGTTTGCTGTGTTGTACATTAGAAAGAGCGTTCATCAGATTGGGAGCTCGTCACATCTGAGTTGAAATTCCATCACTGCCCCTTAATAGCTGAGAGCCTTGGGCCAGGCACTTAACTTTTCTGAACCCCAGACACAGAAATCCATCTGTATAAAATGAGTAAATTGTGAGTGTTATGCCCCACAGAGTGCCTGTTGAGACATTTAGACAAATAAATGCTAGCTAGTAATAATTTAGGTTATATTCTGTAGTATTAGCAGGTTAATTCTACATGGACATGTTCCTATAATTTGCTCTAATACAGAATCTTTTATTGAATTGAGCTGCTTTAATTCTAAATTTCCCATCTTGTTTTATTACTAAATATTTAGTTTTTAACTTAGCAAACTTTTGACTTTAAATGGTAAATAGATCATTTTCAGAGCAATCTTTTAAACTAGGTCTTTAAAAAAAGATGTAAAATGTTTCATTATTTTATAATCAGTGGATTTTGCCATCAAATTAACAAAGTACTTTTTAGAAAATTTGCTTTATTAAAAGAGAATTATTGCAAATTAACATTTTAATGTATATTTTAAATGTAAAATGGTGCTTCTTATTATCTTAAAGTTACAAGTATGTTCTCTTAAGCAGCTTAAGGTACATTTTTATCTTTCTCATTAATTTTTTATTTTTTCCTTTATCTGCAAAGGCAGAATCCTGGCTTTGAATTAAAAGGTCGGTTGTCCAAATCTTTGAATGAATCATAAGCTTAAACATTATGACCTGTGTATTTCTCAGCAGTCTTGTTTCTTTTTATTACTTCTTTAAAAAATTGTTTTTCTCTCCTACTTACAAGTCTTCTGTATTTCCCTGCCTAGGCATTTGAGCTAAAAATGAAATGTTTAGGTTTTCTTTTTCCATTTCTCTCCTATCAGAGCCCTTACTTACAGTTGTTAAGAAGAAGAAAATCTCCATGTTTATTTATTTACCCCAATCAGAAGAAGGAGCTTTTTGTTCTACTTTTTAGTTTCATTCTTATACTTAATTTCTTTAGCTGGAGCTAAGTGTAGGTGTTTATTTTCTTGACTGTTTTGTCTGTAAAGATTTGAGGTCATGGTTAACATAATTAAACAGGTTTCTCTTAAATTGTAAAAGAGCTGTAGTCAACATTTAAAATAGTTTGTTCAATATAGTCACCATTTAGAATAGAACATTAAGTATAAATTTTATTTATTTAAGGTGTACAACATGATCATTTGATGCATATATATGTAGTGAAGTTACTACTACAGTGTCAAGTAAATTAAAATATTCAGGGTGTGGCTGGCGGCTTATACCTATAATTTCAGCTCTTTGGGAGGTTGAGGCTGGGTGGGGGGGATTGCTTGAGGCCAGGAGTTCGAGACCAGCTTAGAAAACATAGTAAGATCCCGTCTCTACAAAAAATTTAAAAAAAAAAAAAGAAAAGCTCAGCATGATGGCATGGGCCTATAGTCCTAGTTACTCAGAGGCTGAGATGGGAGGATCCCTTGAGCCCAGGGGTTCAAGGTTACAGTGAGCTATAGCACTCCAGCCCAGGCAACAGAGGAAGACCCTGTCTTTAAAAGAATCAATCAGTATATTCATAATCACATAGTTATATGTGTGTGTGTGTATGTGTGTGTGTGTGTGTGTGTGAGGTAAAACTAAGATAAACTCTCTTAGCAAGTTTCCTTAATATGGTATAACAATACCATATTATGAACTACAGTCATCACATTGTATGTTAGATCTTTAGACTTACTCATCCTGCAAACTGCATCTTGGTACACTTCGACTAGTATCTCTCCCACACTTTCTCACCCATGGTATAAGAACTACATTTATACTCTCTATTTCTGTGTATTTGGGGTTTTTTTGCTTAGATTTTACATATAAGTGAGATCATCCAGTTTTTCTTTCTCTGGCTTATTTCACTGAACGTAATATCCTCTAGTTTCTTCCATGTTTTTGCAAATGAAAGCAAAGAGGTTATCAGTGAACACTTAATTTGCTTCGCATTAATTTCTGGCCTAGTTAAATAATGTTGGGATGATGATGAATTTGTGATGAATTGGAAAGCTGTTGAAAGGCCGGAGGGGAAAATGTTCTTATTTTCAAAGAGGGAATAATAAAATTGAACACTGTCTACTGTAAATTTATATGTTTGCATTGACTTTTTAAAAATGAGATTATAGAAGAGATTTTTAAAATCAACTTTATTGAGATATAGTATATTCTTAATAAAGTACATTTTAAGGTCAGATACTTTTGGCAAAGATATGTGTCCGTGTCACTGCCAGTCAATTCAAGACACAGAGGATTTCCATCTCTCAAGAAAGTTTCCTCGTGTTTCTTTGCAATCAGTCTCACCTGTGCCAGACAACTACTGATCAGATTTCTATCATTATAGATTTGATTGTTCTAGGAGTTCATATAAATGGAATTATGCATTATGTACTCTTTTGTGTCTGGCTTGTTTTATTTAATGTAATGTCTGTGAGATATATTTGTTTATTGCCCCTTTTTATTGCTGAGTAGTATTCCTTTGGAAAGCCTAAGATATTTCCTGAGCTACTCTACTTTGGCAGGACTCAGCATTAAAACTCTGACTAACTTATGGATTTTATTGAGGGCTTGGTTTTAGGCTCTCCTAGCTGGGTGCTAGAATACATCTTCCTCTTGGACAGGGGACAGAAACTTTTTCTATAAATATCCATGTAAATATTTGAGATTTGTGAACCACATATGGTCTCTGTCACATATTCTTCTTGTTTCTTTGGTTGCTCTTTAAATATGTAAAAATAATTTTAGCTTGTTAACCATACAAAAATAGATTGTAGGACAGAAACAGTTTGCCAGTTCTTGGTATAGGTCAGTGCTGTCCAATAGAACTTTCAATGACAATGTGCAGATCTGAGCTGCCCGTGATCGCAGCCTCCAGCCAAATGTGATTATTGAGCAAGGAATCTAGAATGGATTTTAAAAACTATTTATGAACCACTTGAAGAGGAGACAGCAATAAGATGATACCAAAATAGGTTCTGAAACAAATTATATAGTCTATTATAATTTATTTCTTTGATTCAGTTCCTAGTCTAGTGAATGAATAAAATGCAGTAATCATAATACATGGCATTTGACAATGTCTTTCATGGTACCTTGTGTCAAGATGGAGAGATTAGATTTGAGGGCCGTTAAGGTTTCTTAATTGGTAAATAGTGACAGTAATGAGATCAAAGCTATGGAACTACATGTATCCTTGCGATTTGCATCATATTAAGTATAGAGTATAAATGTCTTAACACAATAATTAAGTAAATGAGGTGAGGGATATATTAACTAGTGTGATATAAGCATTCTATGTGAAATCAGCACGTTGTATCCCATAAATGCATTAATGTATACATGATCTATGTGTTTATGATTTAATTAAAAAAAAAAGCTATGGAATTGTGAATGACAACTCACCGTGTGTTGTTAATTGCTATGCTATTCGGTAAGTAACCACTAGCCACATGTAGTTATATACATTTAAATTTATTAAAATTAAATTGGAAGTTCTGTTTCTTAGCTGCAGTAGCCACATTTTAAATACTCAATATCTACAGTGGTTTGTGGATGCTGGATTGAACAGTAGAGGTTTAGGCTATTTCTGTTAGAAAGTTATGTTGGAGGCCAGGAACTGTGGCTCATGCCTGTAATCCTAGCATTCTGGGAGGCTGAGGCGGGTGGATTGCTTGAGCTTACGAGTTCAAGACCAGCCTGAGCAAAAGTGAGACTAGACTAAAAATAGACGGGCATTGTGGCAGGCGGCTGTGGTCTCAGCTACTCAGGAGGCTAAGGCAAGAGGATAGCTTGAACCCAAGAATTTCAGGTTGCTGTGAGCTTTGACACCATGGCTTTCTACTGGGGCACGAAAGTGAGACTCTGCCTCAAAAAAACTGATCAATCCAAACATTAAAAAAATTAAAATAAAAAAATAAAACAGTTCCATCACCACAAGGATCTCTCCTATTGCCCTTTCATAACTACACCCAGTCTCTCTCCCTCCACCCCTCGAACAGGCCCTATGTTAACCACTAATCTGTTCTGTAGTTCTATGATTTTGTTATTTCAAGAATGTTACACAAACAGAATCATACAGTTAATAACCATTTGGGATTGGCTTTCTTCACTCAGAGGAATTCTCTAGCGATTCATCCAGGTTGTTGCATGTATCAGTACTTCATTCTAGATGGGTGTGGTGGCTAATCCCAACAGTCCAGGAGGCTGAGGTGGGTAGATTGCTTGAGCTCAGGAGTTGAAGACCAGCCCGAGCAAGAGTGAGACCCTGTCTCTAAAAAAAAAAAAGATAGCTGGGTATTGTGGCCGGAACCTGTATTCCCAGCTACTTGGGAGGCTGAGGCAAGAGGATTGCTTGAGCCCTAGAGTTTGAGGTTGTTGTGAGCTATGACACCACAGCACTCTGCTGAAGGTGACAAAGTGAGACTCTGTCTCACAAAAAAAAGAAAAAAAAACTTATGTTGGACAGAACTGCCACAGAGGGGTTTCTAGAGTCAGGACAGAGATCTCTGTACTTAACCTTGTATTTAAATTTCCATAATTTTAACCATAATTTAGATGAAGAGTACATATGTAAAAAGAATGTGATTATCCAATTTGTAGATAAGGCAAAGCTGGAATGGAAAATAAGTATGTTAAGATGACTCACCTTTCTCAAATATCTTGACAGGATCTTTAGTATAATAGTACCCCAAACTGTTAATCAGTTAATACATGTTATTTAAAAATTACTTTTCTTGGCCCATTAAGTTTGGTAAATAACCCCTTTGTAAGTCAAAATTCTTTGCAGCATATTAAAGTTTCTGAGAACTCCTGGAGTAAGTCAGTGTGCTTTATTTTGTTAATGCATAGAGATGGATTAGATCTAACAAGATAAAATTTAACAAAGATGCATTTAACAGAACCCTGCCTTTGAGTCTCTATACTATCTGCACAGTTGCAAGAATGAGTGAGATCTTGCCTAGAAGCAGCAGGTGTACAGGGTTTTAGCCAATAGATACTTAGTGCAGTTGGTAACATCAATTCCTGCTCCATCCCTGGTGAGAAGCTATTGTGATTTAGGCTACACCCTTATGTGTGTATGCTGTATATGAAGAGGTGATACAGTGTTATTGAATTAAGTTGGGACTATCTTACTAGAACTTTCTAAGAAGCTTCAGGTTTATTCCTTAGAAGCATGAAGTTGACAAGTTTTCTTTAAAAAAAAGTGTATGGTCAAATTTTCTTTTCAAAAGTCACTGAATGGCAGACAGAGCAAGATGGCTCACTGGCCCAGCAGTATAAAGCTCCCTTGGCCATGGTCCTTACTTTCTCCATGGTTGGCTCTTTTTGTGCAGAGAGGATTAAAGGTCAGACAAAACAGCAACAATTTCTAAGGTGCCCTAAGATATCATAGAGTTAAATCAGAAATAGGGTTTGGTATGTCTGAGTCTTCTCACATTGTTAATGTACTAGAGATAAAAGTGAGGACAAAACCATGGAGGAGAAGAGCTATTTTAGGAATCAAATCCATATTTTCAGTTTATGTTCATGGCTCCTAAAAGTGAATCTAAGTAGTTATAAGCAATTGAAAAACATGAAATTAATGTTATTATATTTTCTTTTTCTTTTTTATTTGTTTTGAGAGAGAGTCTCACTCTGTTGCCCAGGCTACAGAGTCTTGGTGTTGGCCTAGCTGACAGCAGCCTCAAACTGAGGCAGGAGGTTCAAGTGATCCTTCTGCCTCAGCCTCCTGAAGAGCTAGGACTACAGGTATATACTACAAAGTCCAGCTATTTTTTTCTATTTTTAGTAGAGTTAGGGGTCTTGCTTTTGCTCAAGCTGATCTCAAACTTTTGAGCTCAAGGAATCCTCTCTCCTGGGTCTCACAGAGAGTTAGGATTACAGGTGTGAGCCACCATGCCTAATCATGTTTTCATTCCTTATTTGAAATGCCTCCTTCCTCTTTCCTCACTCTTCCCATAATTATTACACGAAATTAGGCTCCTAACCACTTGACACTTGGAATTTAGTTATTGCCTCCCAACTTGTTTTCTTTTTCCCTGGCCTGGTAATCTGTTATCTCCCTACCATTTCCCATCTGCTATTTTTACAAGATTATTTCCCTGGTCAAGGATGTAAAGCCATCTTGACTCCCTATCATCTACTTTATTAATGACTTTTACTTGGCTTGTGATTGGCTCGGTTGGCTTTTAAAAGCCTCCATAACTTTCCTATACTGGGTTCCTACAACTAGGTAGTGCTAAATATCTTTTACTCAGTTTAATCTGTAGTTAAATTGGTCTCCATATTTTTATTCATTATTCCATAAATACTTGTTGAGGTATTACGGACACAACTATGACCAAAAAGAGACATAGCTCCTGTTATGATGCACAGAGTCTAGTGGAGATTACAAGTGTTAATAGAGTAGTGAAGAAACGGCACAGGACTATTAACTAGTCTTTCACTATTACTTCATGATGCATGTACGCATATACAAATGAGTACACACAGGCGCACACACACTCCTTTCTCTGATTTTTATATCCTTACGTATGCTCAATGTATTACCTGCGATTACTTCCTTCATTTTCTACATCTGTAAATATGCTGCAACTCTTTGGTAACTCTATTAAATTGCACATCCTTAGTTAAGCTCATGTTCGGCTGGAGGTACTATAAAATAAAATTTTGAAAAATTGTTCACAGAGTTGAGATTTACTTTTAAAGACTGAATTTTAAGACTTTAAATTGAATCATAGATAGCAATGCTCAACTAACACAATAGGAGAGAGGATAAAAAGGGGTTGCTTACAATGTTATTCTGATAACAATAGGGAAGTTAAAAGTACTTTGCATTATTTATTTATGAGAGAATCATACAGGCACATGATATGAAATTTTTATCACTGCCTACTTGGGAGAGGTTTCAAATATGTGTTTTGGAATGATACCAGTTGAAGCTGAACAAAAAGGATTTATATTCTTTTTGACAATTACATTTTAAATCACAGGAAAGCTTTTTGTCATTGGAATCAGATGACAGTACTTAAAAAAATAATGTGAAATATTTATATATAATCCAGGGTGGTCAACATCAGAGCGGTCATGGTAAAAGATTGGAATAATATTTTATTTGTGGTGGCCTCTGGAATGATATGCATGGCACGTGACGTGATAGCACCACTGCACCTCATGTTTGAAATATATGTATAATGTAAAGCAAACTGCCATATAAACCTCCTCTCTTACTCTGTCTTTACCTCCATCTTTCTGTCTTTCTGTCTCTCTCTTCCTTGATGTATCTTTCTGTCTGTCATGTTGTCTGACTTTGCCACTTTGTGTCTTGGTACTCTGTTACCTCTAGGCTCTAGTTCCTGAATCTTGTTCCCGAATCCTTGCATTTTCTTTTAGTTTTATCAACCCCATAATGGTCTTCTTTCTTTTCTCTACAGACTGATTGTATGACCTGTATTCTCATCAGGACCCTCAGCTTTCTTGCTCTACTGACCTTTTTAAAAACTTTTATTTATATATATTTATTTTTAAATTTATGGGTACAGAATAGTTGTACATATCTGTGTTATATTTTTATAGAAATATACCAAATTTGATGACCAAATCAGGGCAGTCTACTACCTTATCCATTCATCATTTCTTTGTGTTGGGAACATTCCAGATCTATTCCGCTAATTGTTTTGACATATATAATCAATTATTGTTAGCTGCATTCACCTTATTGTGCTCCGGAACACTACATCTTATTCCTCCTACCTAACTGTATTTTTGTACCCATTAAGCAACCCCTTTTTATCCTCTCTCCTCCTGCCCAGCCTCTGGTAACCATCCTCTACTCTCTGCCTCCGTGGTATTAACTTTTCAGCTCCCACATAAAAGTGAGAGCATGTGATATTTGTATTTCTGTGCCTGACTTACTTCACTTAACATAATGTCCTTCAGGTGTATCCGTGTTGTTGCAAGTGATAGGATTTCTTTCTTTTTTATGGCTAACATGCCAATGTTTATAAGTATCACATTTTCTTTATCCATTCATTCACTTATGGACATTTGGGTTGATTCTGTATCTTGGCTATGGTGAATAGTACTACAAAAAACAGGAATGTGCAGACATTTCCTCAGTCTATTAACTTCCTTTCTTTCTTTTGGATTTATACCCAGCAGTGGACTCCTGGATCATATGATAGTTCTATTTTTAATTTGCTAGAGAATCCCCCTACCATTTTTTCCATAGTACTAATTCACATTCCCACCAACAGTGTACAAGGGATCAGAATACAGAAGAAACTTAAAACAAATCCATGCACTTATAGTCAAGTCATTTTCAACAAAGACCTCAAGCACATTCATTGGTAAAAGGACAGTCTCTTCAACAGTGGTGCTGGGAAAACTGGATATTGTGGGCAGAAGAACGAAATGAGGCCTCTGTGTGTCATCATACACAACAGTCAAAGCAAAATGGATTATAGATTTAAAAGTAAAGCATGAAACTCGGAAACTACTAGAAATACTTCAAGACATTGGTCTAGGCAAAGATTTCTTGAGTAAAGACCTCAAAAACATAGGCAGCCAAAGCAAAAATGGACAAATAGTATCACATCCAACTAAAATGATTCTGTATAGCAAAGAAAATAATTAGCAATGTGAAGAGGCAACCTACAGAATGGGAGAAAATATTTGCAAACTATTCAACTGACAAAAAATTAATAACCAGGATATATGAAGAACTCAATTCAATAGCAAAAAAAGGTAACAACCCTCAAGTAATTTGATTAAAAACGGGCAAAAGATCTGAGTAGACATTTCTCAGAGGAAGATGTACAAATGGCCAATGAGTAAATGAAAAAATGTTCAACATCACTAATCAACAGAGAAATGTAAATCAAAACCACCATGAAATATCATCTTATCCCAGTTCAGATGGCTTTTGTCATCATTTTCCACCTGGTCAAATGCCTTGTAGTACGCACTAGAATTTACACTCTTTCCAACTTATGATTAGTCTTCCAAATTTCTTCCATACTACAGTGGAATCAGATAAAATACTTATTAAATTTATAAATATAACAATTTTTGCAGAAAGGAGGGAAGAAAGTGACAGAGAGAAAGAGAATAAGGAGAGAATGTACGCAAATGAAATATTACTGATGATTCCATCAACCATTCAGTAAATGTGTGTCCTGAAGTGAGTTTAAGATGATGAGAGTTGATCAGCATCTTTCAGAGGGTCTTGTTATGTGAGCATCTGGCCAATAGAAACATAATTCTGTAATAATTCATAATTCATTTAAAGATATGGTTTTCTTGTCATGATAAGGTCCCAAAATGCAACTAAGTTACTTCTTGACATGGTTTTCTGAGAAATAGTGAAATGCACACACAGCTGATGCTTGTTATATGTGGTAGTTATGTTGCAGAAATCACTAAAATCTCTGAATTATGAATATGTTACCAGGAGAAATTCAGGGATAGCTTAATGATCCTTTGGTCACAAGATCTTCATCAACTAATCTGTGCATAACCTTGATTTGTATGTATTTTTGTTTAAAGAACCTTATTTAATGCATATTGTCGATTTATTGACATTGAGCTCATGTCCATCAGCACTGTAACTCATGCCTGAAGGAAGCTCATCTGACACGTGTATTTTCTTGCCTTCTTGCTCTTGGGCACACTTAACAGCACTTATGTACTATGCTTGGAGCCATTTTAAACAGCAAATCACCAACAAAAAGCTAAACAATGTGACATTAAATAGACTATAAAAAGCACACTTGTTTATAGCATGAGAGAGTAAAAAGTTTCCTCTTGTTTGACCTCAGTTTGGATTGTACCCATTGGGCAACTTAAACTTTTCGCTGCTATGTGTATGTCCACAAATTTTGATGAGTAGGTGAATCTACAGATACAGAATCTGCAAATGATGAGTATTGACTGTGTGTGTATGTATATTTAAAATCTGAGTCATATGAGAATAAATTGCAGCTATGTTATACCTTTATCTCTAAATGTTTTAATGTATATTCCCTAAGAACAAAGAGCATCTGTTATATTACAATTACCCAAATCAGGAAATGAAAATTAATACAGTGCTATCATCTAATTTCGACACTTTGCATATATTTCACCAATTGTCCCAATACCTTTTATAGCTTAAATTTTTTTTTTTTTGTCTGGGCTTAGATCCAAACCCAGTTCACACTGTATGTTTAAGTGTTACGTCTGTTTAGTTTCCTGTTTGGATCCCTTTCTCAGTCTGCTTTGTTTTCATTACATAGGCCAGATAATGTGTAGACTAGACTTCAGCCTCCTTTGGGTTTGTTTGATGATTTCTTACGATTACATACAGATAATGCATTTTTGACATATTATCACAGAATTCATATGTTCCAGAGTGTCATAACAGGAAGTATAAAATATCTGTTTGTCCCATTATTGTTAATTTTGCTTCCCTGGTTGAGCCTAGTATATCCAGTTTTCTCCACTGTAAAATTACTACATTTTCCTCTGTTATTTGTGGGGAGATACTTTGATGTTGCATGGAATTCCTATTGTCATAATGCTAAAGTAAAGAACTTTTACTTGTCCCCATTGATTAAGTATGGACTCATCATTTTTATTTTAACCATGCAGTTTTCTCTATGTCTTTCTGTGGCTTGGTAACTAATTTCTTTTTAGTGCTGAATAATATTCCATTGTCTGGATATACCACAGTTTACTATCCATTCACCTACTGAAACCTATCTTGGTTGCTTCCAAGTTTAGGCAGTTGTGAATGTTGCTGCTATAAACGTGAGTGGGTTTTTGTATGGACGTAAGTTTTCAGCTCCTTTTGGTAAATACCAAGGAGCACGATTTATTGGACTGTCTGCTAAAAGTATGCTTAGTTTTATAAGAAAGCACCAAACTGTCTTCCAAAGTGGCTTTATCATTTGCATTTCTACCAGTGATGAATGACAGTTCCTGTTCTTCCATATCTTTGCCAGTATCTGGTGTTGTCAGTGTTTTGGATTTTCATCCTTCAGTTGGTTTATGGTGGCATCTTAATGTTTTAATTTGCATTCCCATGAAATCAGATGTAGAGTATTTTTTCCTATGCTTATTTGCCATTTGTTTATCTTCTTGGTGAAGTATCTGTTAAGATCTTTGGCCCATTTTTAAATCTGGTTTGTTTCTTATTGTTGAGTTTTAAAGGTTCCTTGTATATTATAGATAACAGATCCTTATTAGAAATGTCTTTTGCAAATATTTTCTTCCTGGCTATTTTTTTCCTTCTCTCAAGAGTGTTTTTGCAGAGCAGAAAATTTTAGTTTTAACCTAAGTGCTGTTTATCAATTCTTTCTTTCAAGGATTATGCTTTTAGTGTTCAGATAAAGCCATTCACTATAAACAGTAGATGTTGGTGTGGATACAGAGAGAAAGGAACACTTTATACATTATTGGTGGGACTGCAAATTATTACAACCTTTTTGGAAAACGGTATGGAGATTCCTCAAGGAACTAAAAGTAGACCTACCATTTGATTCAGCAATCCCACTACCCAAAGGAATAGAAGTCATTTTATCAAAAAGACACCTGCCCTCGAATGTTCATTGCAGCACAATTTATAATTGCAAATATGTGGAATCAGCCCAAATGCCCGTCAATTCATGAGTGGATTAACACAATGTAGTGTATGTAAATCATGGAGTACTTACTACTCAGCCCCAGTGGTGCGCGATGGTTTCAACCTTACCATATCCTTTTTGACACTTGTCATTTTCTGTTCTTTATTTTTTTGTAATAGTACCTATCCTAATGATGTAATGTGGTATCTCATTGTGGTTTTTATTTGCATTTCCCTAATGATTAAAGATGTTGAATTTTTTTATGTGGCTATTAGGCATTTGTATATCTTCTTTGACAAGATATATATTCAAGTTCTTTGGCCATTTTTGAATTTTGTTGTTGTTTTTGAGTTTTAGGAGTTCTCTATTTTAGGAGTTTTAGGAGTATTCTAGGTATAATCCCTTAGGAGGTATGTGATGTACAAATATTTTTTCCCATTGATTGGGTTGTTTGTTCATTCTGTCGATAGTATCCTTTGCTGCAGAAAGTTTTTAACATTTTTAACATTCGGTTTTTCTATTTTTTGGTTACTTGTTCTACCTTTGGTGTCACATCTCTGCAATCATTATTAAAGCAGATGTTTTGAAGCTTTTGCCCTATGTTTTCTTCAAAGAGTTTTATAGTTTTACCTCTTATATTTAAAACTTTGATCCATCTTGAGCTAATTTTTATATATGGTGTTATGTATGTGTCCAAGTTCATTCTTTCTCAGGTGGATATCCAGTGTTCTAAACAGCATTTGTTGAAAAGGCTTACTTTTTCCCTATCAAGTGAACTTGGCACCCTTGTTGAAGATCATTTGACCATGATGGTTTACTCTAGCATCAACTAATCGTAGAAAAAGATTTCTAACCCTGACTAAAAATCCACAAGAAAAAAATGGTAAATTTCACCTCAAAAAACTAAACTTATACCTGTCAAAAAAATATAACATGATATATGAAAGTTTGTATCTGGGCTCTTTATTCAGTCCCATTGGTCTGTGTGTTTGTCTTTATGCTAGTACAACATAGCTTTAATTGTTTTAGCTTTGCAGAAAGTTTTGAAGTCCAGAGGGTGTTAGTCCTCTACCTTTGTTCTTTTTTGAGATTTGGGCTCTTCAAGATTCCATATGAATTTTAGAATGGAGTTTTTTATTTTATTTTATTTTTTGGTTTTTCTCCACTCTCACCCCTGCCTCCATCTCCCTCTATCTCTGTGCCCACCCTGTACCCCTGGCCTTCCACTCCCCCATAAGAATCAACTACATTCCCTCCTGGAGGTCCCTTTGACCTTACATGTGGGTAGTAAGACACAGACATGCCCTCAGATTTTTAAGAAAAATTTCTGTTGGATTTTGATAGGGATCGCATTGAGTCTATAGATCATGTTGGGAAATATTGGCATTTTAACAATATAAAGTCTTCCAATCCATAAATATGGTGTGTTTTTCCATTAATATATGTATTCTTTAATTTCTTTCTGCAATGTCTTATGGTTTTCAATACATTTCTTTTAATGGCCGGGCGTGGTGGCTCATGCCTGTAATCCCAGTGCTGTGGGAGGCCGAGGCGGGTGGATTTCCAGTGCTCACAGAGTTGAGACCAGCTTAATAAGCATGAGTGAGCCAGAGAAAAGACCCCGTCTCTACCACCAGGAAAGAACACCACCGGGCGTTGTGGCGAGCGCCTGTAATCCCAGCTACTTGGGAGGCAAACGGCCTGCGCATCCTTACAAGGAAGGACAATGGAAACAAACAAACAAACATACATTTCTTTTAATTTTTAAGAGTACTTTACTTATTGCAGATATTAGTATTTCATCTGTGAGAAATGTTGGATGTCTTTTCTCCTAGTTACATATATATTTCAGCTTTGCTTATTATATTTTTTTGACAGATATAAGTTTAGTTTTTGAGGTGAAATTTATCATTTTTTTCTTGTGGATTTTTAGTCAGGGTTAGAAATCTTTTTCTGCCATTAGTTGATGCTAGAGTAAACTAGAAAGTTTCTTTTTTCTTTTTAAGTTAGGGCCTCCTTCTCTTGCCCAGACTGGAATACACTAGAGGTCACTGCAGCCTGAAGCTTCCATCATGTAACAATCCTGCTTCATCCTTCCACGTAAATGGAACTATAGCCATGTGCCACCATGCCTGGCTAATTTTTAAGAATGTTGTAGAGACAGGATCTTGCTGTTTCTCAGGCTGATCTTGAACTCCTGGTCTCAAGCAGTTCTCATGCCTCAGCTTTCTAAAGTGCTAAGATTAGGAGTGTAAGCCACAGTGCCTGGCCAGTTTTTCATGTTTGGATTTCTGATTGTATATGTCTTGAGGTATGGATCTGATTTTATCTTTCCCCAAATACCTATCCATTGGTCTCAGCACCATTTATTAACATATCTCTTCTTTTAATCCCAGTAATCTGAGAGGTAACTTTTATCTTTTACTGAAATTCCATGTTGGGTTTACTTCTGTTCACTGGTCTGTCATACATACCACACTGTTTGACTTACAGAATTTTATTATTTATTTATTTATTTTTGAGACAGAGTCTCATGCTGTTGCCCTGTGTAGAGTACTGTGGTGTCACAGCTCACAGCAACCTCAACCTCTTAGGCTTAAGTGATTCTTTTGCCTCAGCCTCCCAAGTAGCTGGGACTACAGGCGCCTGCCACAACACCCAGCTATTGTTTGGTTGGAGTTGTCATTGTTGTTTGGCAGGCCCAGGATGGATTTGAACCTTCCTGCTCTGGTGTATGTGGCTGGCGCCTTAGCTGCTGAGCTACAGATGCCGAGCTGACTTAGAGAATTTTAAACATTTTAATATTTGGGCTAGTTTCCTACTAGTTTCTTTTCTTTTTCAGTATTTAAAAGTTTAGTTTGCAAGTTTATTTTTCCATATGAACTTTTATATCACCATAAAAATGTTTGGTGTTTTTTTGAAATAGTATTAAATTGACAAATTAACTTTGGGCAAAATGACACGTTTACAATTTTGGACTTTCCTACTGAGCTACATGAGACATCTTCTCATTTATTCAAGACTACTATTGGGCCCCTGAGGTGTTTTAAAGTTTTTCTCATATAGGCTTTGCATTTTAAAAATTTAACTGAAATGTTTTATTTTCTATTTTTCTATTGCAAATACTTTTATTTTACCATTATATTCAGACTACCAGGTGACTGCTTTTGTGTATGAAGTCTGTTGATTTCTGTATGTTAATTCTATGTTCTCAGCCTGAACTGAATTCTTTTATTTTTTTAATTTGTTTAATTACTTATGCTCTGTGATTTTGACGAACCCCTCAACTCGTTATAGTTCTTTATTTTTATTAATGCTCTAATTCAGCAGTTCTCAAACTTTTTGCCCTGAAGACTCCCTTTATACTCTTAAATATTTTTGAGTGTCCCTGAGACTTCTTGGTAATATGAGTTTTATCTGTTAATATTTAGCTTATTATATGCTAAGACTAAGAAAATTACAAATTTTATTAATTCATTTAAAAATAACAATGGTAATTCATTGCATGTTAGCACAGATTTTTGAATAAAAATAGTTATCTTTTATAAAAAATAAAAAGCTAGTTATAAGATTAATATTGTGCATTTTTATAAATATCTTTTTTGACATCTGGTTTAAAAGAAGACAGGTGGATACTTACATCTTTTTCTGAATTCAATCTGTTGCAGTATTTATTTTGGTTAAACTATATGAAAATGATCTGGCCTCAGACACATACAGATACAAAGTTGGAAAACAAAGAGATATTTTAATAACATTTTCAGAGAATTATGGATTTTCTCCTGTATATTAACAAAATTTGACATGTGATAATTTCTTAACTGTTATTTTCAATGTGGAATCTGAAACCATTTCAGTGTACTTGTTGGGCTGAATTACTTTAAAACCATTTAGTATATCTTGCAGGTTGAATTTTTTTCCCCATTTATGATGACTTCGTTACATCATGTATTGGAGAAATTGTTTCGCTGGGTTATGTAGATATTTCAAATATTGTACATTTTTTTGAAAAATGTAAGACATCACATTTGTTAAAATTACCACTCATCTCATCAGAAGTTTTTAATATTGGAAAGCTGTCAAGCTTATGTTAGTAGATATAAGTTTTCCAAAACTTGAATTTTATCATTGGCAGAAAATCTTGTCAGTGTTTGCCTTGAAGTGAGGTTTATTTTGTGCATTTTCTAGAAAATGTCTGCCAGAAATCCAATCTGAATAACCATAATTTATCTGTCAGTTTTTCTTGGATGGAAAATGGTGTTCCATGAAATAAGTGCTAATCTAGCACACAACTGAAACAGTTGTACAAGTGATTTTCTTTGAGATAAACATTGTAATTTGGTATGCGGCGTAAGTGCTTTATGTATACTTTCCCTTTCACTGATCTAGATATTAAAAGAAATGTACTAAAAGAGCTGAGATTTAATAATATTAATAGTTTGTACTATTAATGTTAAGGGCTTTCTTAAGGGAAATTGTTTTTTTTTTTTTCCTTCTATTGGCTGGCATGAAGAATACAAGTGCTATTAGTTGTTTGATGCCATTTGCCTTGATTCATGCTAAAATGCCAGCAATTTTAACCCCTGTATTCTTGCACCATCATTACAAGTATCAGTACAGTAGAAAAAGCAAGTAATATCTTAGTATTACTAGGGAAAAAGTTTTGACATTGTGGACCCTTAAGAGTCTTAGGGATTCTTAGGGGTTTGTAGACCACACTTTAAGAACCACTGACACAATAATAGACTTTTTCTTTTTTATTTGCATGTACTGTTGTCTCCAGTGGAAGAAATAGTTATCTTACCTTGTTCTAGATCTTAAATGTAATGTAACTTGTATTTCCTTATTAAATAGGGTGCTGGTTTTAAGGCTGAAGCATATATATTTTATTATGTTTAAAAAGTCTATTTCAATTCTTGCTTTCTTGAGTGTTTTTAAATCAGAAGTAGATATTACATTTTGGTATTTCCCTGCTATGTAAGATGCTGGCTTTAAGACTAAAGTATGTGTGTATGTGTAATTATATAAACATGAATTACATACACACACACACAGATGTAGTATTACTTTAGAAATGTTTACTTGGGTGCTTTTTAATCAGAAATAGATGTTAAATTTTGCCAAAGGTTTTTTTTTTTTACTATTTATGGCATAATCATATAATTTTCCCCCTTAGATGTTTTATTATGGTGTGTTATATTAATGGATTCCCTAATCCATTACTATAGTACTTGGTCATGATGTTTATATCTTAATACAGAGTTAGATTCAGTTTATTAATATTTTATAGTTTTGTACTGATATTGATAAGTGATATTGATCTATAATTTTCTTTTGCTGTCTTTACTGATTTAGATTTTAATGTTATACATAGTTTATAAAAAGAATTTGGAAACCTTTCTTTATTTTTTGTAATCTGGAATAATTTATGTAATACTTGGATTAACTACTCTTTAAAGATTGGGTACAATTTTCTAGTGAAACCATCAGGGCCTAATGCTTTTTTGTGGGGCATTTTCTCTACAGATTTCTCTAGGAGTCATAAATCAGTATTTTTAAACATTCTGTTATTAATTAGATAAATTTTATAAACCATATTTTCCTCAAAAATGAATCCTTTTTATCTAGATTTTCAAACTTATTGAAATAGAGATTTGCATTTGTGCTTTTTTTTATTTCAGTGGTGCTATCTTGTTAACATTTTATGTGTTGTATATTTGCTTTCTTGTTCTCCATTCTTTGAAACAAGTATTTTTTTTTACTTTTTAAAGAGACCAGGATTTTATTTATAATTAGATCAGTGTTTTTCTTTTTATTACTTCATTGAGTTTTGTGCTTATCTTTATTATTTCCTTCACTTTGTTTCTTCTGGTTTACTTTGTTGACATTGCTGGTTTTTTCCTACTTATAACTAGCTTCTCTGGCACATTAATTTCATTCTTTGGTATTTATTCCAATCAGGGTTATTCTGATTTCTCACTGTGTATTGTTGATTAACTCAGTAACCAGTCTGAGTCTCAGTTCTTGATCACCAAAATGAATATAAAGTAATGATGATGATAACAATAGTTGTAGTATTAAATACTTATGTAGCACTTATAGCCAGGTATTGTTCTAATCACTTAATATATATTAATTCATTTAATCCTCTCACACACACATACACACAAATTTAAGGTTTTCTTATGTGTATGTAAAATTATGATCATACAGCATTGTTGTGACAATAAGATAAAGTATATAATATGTCTGAGGCAGTGTGGGGGACAGACTCAACACTTGTTAAATGCTGGTCATCATCCTTCTCATCATCATCTGGGTCCTGGGTACAAGGGATGTAGGCAGTATACAGTTAAAGTGGAAGGGAGTGTAATGAGTATAAGAAAAATGTAGAGGAGCAGTAATGATAAATTTTCAAAGATGTTACTGCCTTCCCTAGAACTAATTATGACCATAACTTCCTACTCTTTATTTTTATACCCTTGTCTTAATTTCCCTCCTATACTATAATGTCATTTTCAGCAAAGTTTGTTTCTTCAAAGAACTGTTTTCTATTTGGTGCCTGCTATGTGTCAGGCACTATTCTGGATACTGGTATTGAACTAGTGTACAAAAGAAATAAAGAATCCCTGTTCTCAAGGGGCCTAGAGGCATTCCTCAGAGATATTGCTGGTTCAGTTCCAGACCACTACACAATAGAGCCAAACACATGAATTCCTTGGTTTCCCAGTGCATATAAATGATATGTTTACACTATACTACAGACTACTAAGTGTGCAGTCATATTATGTCTACTGCTAAAAAATTCTAGCAATCATCTAAGCCTTCAGTGGGTTTCAGTCTTTTGCTGGTAGTGGGTCTTGCTCCGTGTTGATGGCTGCTGACTGATCAGGGTGATGGTTGCTGATGGTTGGGGTGTCTGTGACAATTTTCTTAAAGAAGACAATGGTAAATTTAACACATCATCCTACTCTTCCTTTAGCAAAGGATTCCTCCATAGCAAAGGATTCCTCTATAGCATGCAATGCTCTTTGCCAGCATTTTACCCACAATAAAATATCTTTCAAAATTGTAGTCAATCCACCTAAACCTTGCTGCTGCTTTATCAAATAAATTTATGAAATATTCTAATTTTTTGTTGTCATTTTAACAGTGTTGATAGCATCTTCGCCAGGAATAGATTCCGTCACAGAAGGCTTGAACTTCTGAAAGTCATCCTTGAGTGTTGGAATCAACTTCTTCCAAACTACTATTAATATTATTTTCACGTCCTTTCTTCCTTCCTTCAGGATTATTATTATTATTATTATTATTATTATTTTGGGACAGAACCTTACTCTGTTGCCTAGGTAGAGTGCTGTGATCACTGTTTACAACAAGCTCAAATTCTTGGGCTTGGGCAATGTTCTTGCCTCAGCCTCCTAAGCTTCTGGGAGTATAGGCATGTTCTACTATGCCTGACTAGTTTTTCTATTTAGTATAGATGGGGTTTTGCTCTTGCTCAGGCTGGTCTCAAACTCCTGAGCTAAGCAATTCACCCATCTTGACTTCCCAGAGTGCTAGGATTACAGGTGTGAGCCACTGTGCCTGGCCATGATTATTCTTAATGGCATCTATGATAGCAAATCTTTTCCAGAGGTTTTTTATTTACTTTGCCCAGATCCACCCAGAGGCATGACTATCTATAGCAGTTATAACCTCATGAAAGGTATTTCTTAAATAATAAGACTTAAAAGTAAAAAATGATTCTTTGATCCAGGGTCTGCAAAATGAATGTATTAACAGGGATGAAAAACAACATTTATCTCCTTGTACCACTTTACCAGAGGTCTTGGGTAACCAGGTGATTGTCAATGAACAGTAATATTTTGGAAGGAATCTTTTTTTTCCTGAGAAGTAGGTCTCAACAGTAGGCTTAAAATATTCAGTAAGCCTTGATATAAACAGATGTAGTGGGATACTGAAAAAGCAGTCCTAAGAGGGAAATATATTGTATGAAATGCCCACATCTAAAAAATAGAAAGAGCATAAATCAACAACCTAGCAAATCATCTCAAGGAACTGGAAAAGGAAGAACAATTCAATCCCAAACCTAGCAGGAGAAAAGAAATAACCAAAGTTAGATCAGAATTAAATGAATTCAAGAACAGAATTAAATGAAACCGAGAGCAAAAGGATCATTTGAAAGATTAACTAAACAAAAAGTTGGTTCTTTGAAAAGATAAGTAAAATTGATAAACCTTTGGCCAGATTAACTAGAAACAGAAAAGAAAGATCTCTGATAGCTTCAGTCATCAACCAAAAAGGTGAAATAACAACAGATACCACAGAGATGCAAAAGATCATCACTGATTACTACAAAAAAGTCTATGCCCAGAAATTTGACAATGTGGAGGAAGTAGACCAATATTTGGAATCACACTACCTCCCTAGACTTAACCAGGAAGAAGTAGAACTCTTGAATAGACCAGTATCAAGCACTGAAATTGCAATAATAATAAAAAAGCTTCCAACAACAAAATGTCTTAGACCTAACAAGACAGTTGGTCTGTCTTTTGAAGTTTTGAATCCAGACACTGAATTTTCCTTTCTAACTATGAAATTTTAGGTGGCATCTTCCTTCAATATAAACCTGTTTCATCTACATTGAAAATGTTTCATTCACTTTCATTGTTTATCTTAACTAGATCGTCTGGATAACATGCTGCTGCTTCTCTGTTAGCATTTGCTGCTTTAATTTTTATGTTATGGAAATAGCTTTTTTTCCTTGAACCAACCTCTGCTTGCATCAGACTTTTATTCTCCACCTTCCTGACCTCTCTCAGTGTTCACAGAATTGAAGAGAGCTAACACCTTGTTTTGGATTAGGCTTTGATTTAAAGGTGTATGTGGCTTGTCTGAAGACCACTCAGACTTTTCTTCTTATCAGCAATATGGGTGTTTTGCTTTCTTTTCATTTGTGTGTTCACTGGAGTAGCACTTTTAATCTTCTTCAAGAATGTTTCCTTTGCTTTCACAACTTGGCTGTTTGGCACAAGAGTTTTAGCTTTTAGCCAATCTCCGCTTTTAGCTGCCTTTTTACTAAGCTTAATCATTTCCATTTGATTTAAAGTGAGAGTGTAACTCTTCCTTTTGCTTGAGTGCTTAGAGGCAATCATAGAATTACTAATTGGTCTAATTTCAGTATTGCTGTGTCTCAGGAAATAGGGAGACCTGAGGAGTTGGAGAGAGATGAGGGAGCTGCTGGTTGGTGGAACAGTCAAAAAACGTACATTTATCTGTTAAGTTCACCATCTTATATGGGTGTGGTACCCTAAACAATTCCAATAGTTACATCAAAGACTCTCATGTAATCTATCAGACATAATAATAATGAAAAGGTTTGGAATACTGGAACAGTCACCAGAATGGGACACATGAAGTGAGCACATGCTGTTGGAAAAATGGTGCTGATTTGCTCAATGTGTGGTTGCCACCAAACTTCAGTTTGTAAAAATTGCACTATGTGTGACATGCATAAAACTAAGTGCAATAAAATGAGGTATGCCTGTAGCTTCTTATAAGGAAGGATGGACAGTGAAGAACATGAGTAATATTTATTATATGTCAGAAAATCATAAATACTGTGGAGAAGAGTGAACAGGAGAGGCAGATCAGTATGTAAGTGAAGATCGGGTAATATTTTTGAAAATATTTTTCTTTCATATTTTGCTGTAATTTTAATAGATCAAATCTATATAGCGGGGAATATGGAAGAGATAGGGAGAAAGGGAAAGAATTAAGGTATAGAAACTGTAACATTTGTTTTACAAATTCCAAAAGTATGGAATACAGTATTTTTCTGTGCCTGGTGTTATTTTGCTTAGAATAATGTCCTCCAGATTAATTCATGTTGCTATAAATGACAGAATTTCCTTTTTTTGATAAGGTTGAGCTGAGTAGTATTCATCTCTCTGTGTTTATGTATGCAGACAGTACCAAAAAAAGTATATACATTTTTAAGAAAGGAAAAACTGTAGTATAATTCTTAAAATTGTAATACTCAATCATGTTTGACTTCTGCAATTACAAGAGGTGCTCAAACGTGACATATCTTTTGTTATTGTATACATTTATGTGGAGTATTACAATGTTAGTACAGTTTTTTCCTTTCTTAAAATGTGTATACATTTTTTGGCACCCTCTGCATATACAGTGTGTGTATGTATGTATATATGTATATATCTTTTTTCTTTGTCCATTCCTTCATGGATGGATGCTTAGGTTGATTCCCATGTCTTGGCTATTGTGGATAATGCTACAGTGAACACGGGAGTGCAGGTGTGTGCTTGACATACTGATTTAGTTTCGTTTGGGTATATCCCAGAAGTGGGATTTTTGGATCATATGCTATTTCAGTTTTAATTTTCTGAGGAGTCTTCAGACTGTTTTTCTTAATGCCTGTACTAATTTGCATTCTTTTCAAAAACTGTAGGGTTCCTTTTCTCCAGATCTTCTCTAAACCTTGTTATCTTTTGTCTTTTTGATAATAGTTGTTCTAACAGGTGTAAGGTGACATCCCATTGTGGCTTAATTTGTATTTTCCTAATGATTAGTGATACTGAGGACTTGTTGATACATCTAGTGGCAATTGATATGTTTTAAGAAATATTTATTCAGATCCTTTGGCCATTTTAAAATCAGGTGTTTATTTTCTTGCTGTTGAGTTATTTGACTTCCTTATATTGTGGCTATTAACCTGTTATTAGCCCCATATGGTTTTCAAATATTTTCTCCCATTTAGTATATTGTCTCTTCACTCTGTTAATAATTTCCTTTGCTAGTATCTCAAGAATGGAAGAAAAGGTATCCAATATACTCAGCCCTACCATGAAGCTAATTTAAAGGTTTCATATGAAGGCTATAACCCAACTATAGCACAAGAATATGGGAAGGGAAGGGAGAGGGGAGGTTGGGGTAAAGAGAGGGTATTTGGTGGTGCATCTTAGAAGGGTACAGGCAAAACT
Organism: Perodicticus potto; assembly: GCA_963574655.1. Classification (NCBI taxonomy): domain Eukaryota; kingdom Metazoa; phylum Chordata; class Mammalia; order Primates; family Lorisidae; genus Perodicticus; species Perodicticus potto. The sequence continues at coordinate 41,527 of CAUYRH010126096.1, forward strand.
TACTAAATGCAGAATACTAATGTCTTCATACAATAACTAAGAAAATGCCGTGAAGGGTATGTTAAACAGTTTGATGAGAACATTTAAGATTGTATATGAAACCAGCACATTGTACCCCTTGATTGCACTAATGTACACAGCTATGATTTAATAAAAAATATAATAATAATAAAAAATAAATAAATTTTCAAAAAAAAAAAAAAAGAAGTGGGCCAATGTAATCAACCAGGTGCAGGTAGCTGTGGGCCACCTGGGGAAATCTGCCATTTGCAGGGCCCAGCAGTGGCCTTTACTAAGATAAGGTTGGGTACTCAGCAGTAGTACTAGTCAGATGAGCCTTGGTTAGGGAACATGTCTTTAGTTGCTTAGCCCAAGCATAGTCTTCAACCTTGGACAATGGCCATTATCCTCATTTATCATGGAGTCCAATTTCCTGGTGTTCTCTCTTCATGTTCAGTTTACCAAGTATGAGAGATTTTCTGGATGCTAGTTCTCTCTAAATGAATTCTAAATGCCTTCATAAAAGGAATCTCTGCATCCTTCTAAGGGCAATGGTTATTATACTGCTGAGTAACCTCAATGGAATGTATCCCCCCCAACAATTCTATTGCCCTAAGTGCTAGACTCCTTTTCCTGTTATATTGGGGATATTTTATTATCTTAACTATATCAATTGTAGCCACTGCTAAGTCTAGGCTTCAAATAACTAACACAGCAGACACCTAAGGGCAATCTTAAGTATACTAGCCAACACATTAATTCTTGAATTCTGGATGAACATATCCATATTAAGAAGTTGAGTCTGATTCAATTTATATTTTATTCTCTTTGATTTTATATCCTCAGAATATATCCCTGTACATGTTGCCCTGTCCTTTGCAATGATGCTGCTTAGCAAGAAGTTGCATCTTTCCTGTATTCATTTTTTCTTCCTGAAGGAAACATCACTTTAGTTATTCTGGATATGCCAGCATTTAACTCTTGGAATATGCCTCAAGAAATTAAGAGTGTCTGAGCATTTGTCTGGGAGGAGGCTCTTGCTCCCAGCATAGTTACTCTATTGACATAACTTCTTTGGGTGTAATCATGGATTTTGTTTCCATTGATAGGTCAGTTTCCTCTGATATTGTGGGAGGGATGGCCTCCACTGGCAAAGAAGCTTTAAGGAGATTTGAAACTTTCAATTCTCAACAGCGTCTAAATCTATCCAACTGCCCTCATTTCCTATCTTAGGATCCCATGTCTTACCAGCTAGTGGCCTTATGTCAACACAGTAATTCTCAAATTGTTTGCCTGAGTCCCTTTACACTTTTAAAATATACTGTTAACATCCAAGATATTTATCATGTGAATAAAATGTTACACATTTAATATTTCAAATTTAAAACTGAGAAAATTTTAACACATAAGAATAAATATGCCTATACACATCCACAAGCTGTTAGAGCACTGACTTTATCTCGCCTCATGTGGTTTGCTATCTTCGTTTTATCGTGAAAATAGTTTGACCCCTAGCCTGTCTGGAATGTCTTAGGGATCCCAAGTGATCACCAGAATATACTTTGAGAAGTGCTAGCTGAGCACAGAAGACATGTTGGGGTTGCATAGTTAGCTGATATCGCAGTTCTGCCACCTACAGGTTTGGAGACAGGACCTTCAGGCTTGTCTATCCTGAGTCGTACAAATTAGAAAACTTTGGTCACCATAGCATTCTTCTGATTTTCTACCTATGCTTTGAATTTGGAAGCCAAGGTCCCAGCCTTACAGTTCTCCTTTTATGATATCCCCAGTGTAAGAAGCAGCAGTTATCCAGCCTTGTTACCTTCACCATCAATACTTTTGCTATGACAACTAAGTGCCACAACCTTGTGCTCCTGCAGCGTCTTGCCTTTAGAAAGGGGCACTCCACTTTCTTAAATTAAGTAGTTGTGATGGCCACTGCATACTATGAATTGCTACTGGTCCATGGTTTCCTGGAACCATGGTTATCTATGTGTTCATTAAATATACGGTCATCATCATGCCAGAATTACACATCTAGGGATTATAAATTTCTCAGGGCCGCTTCTGACACTGTGTTAGGCAGCATCCTGGTTAGAAGAGAAAAGGCACACTCAAAACTCTTTAACTAGAGAACATCTGATTAAGGAAATATTTTCCGAGGCATATGAAAGGTTAGAGAAATGATGGACACTCAGTGAGACTAGAATCCATTACCACTTCTAAGCCTGAAATGTCAAGAGAGCGAACAAAGTTACTAGCTCATGTGAGAGTCTGGGGTCATGGAAGTGGGACCTGTGACAAGATCTGTGGCTGCCAGGAACTTTCAGAATCTCAGCAGGGTAGACACAAGAGCAGAATAGACCCCTCAGTCTCACGGCTCCTATTCTCTGCCTTCTTTTTATTGCCTGCCATTACCTGAACTCCCGTGGAAGGAAGATAAGACAGAGGAACTTGAGTGTTTGCAGGTAAAGAATAAGTAGCACAGGGAAAAATAAAGTCAGCACAGTTTAAATCTTCCTTTGATCTATAAGAAATTGAAAGTATCATAGGTTCATATATTTACATAGTAAAATGGTATTTTTATAACTGCAAATACAAAGTCCTTCAAGAATGATTTTGTTGGATGGCGCCTGTGGCTCAAAGGAGTAGGGCACCATCCCCATATACCAGAGGTAGTGGGTTCAAACCCAGCCTCAGCCAAAAAAAACTGCAAAAAAAGAGAATAATTTTTATTTCCAATAATATTTCTCTGTATGGTAACAACATATATAAATATATTTTAAATAAATAATTTTTATTTCCAATAATATTTCTCTGTATGGTAACAACATATATAAATATAGTTTAAATAAATAATTTTTATTTCCAATAATATTTCTCTGTATGGTAACATATAAATATAAATACTGGCAATAGGGAAAACCTTCATAAGTCAAATTATTTTAGTAAAATTTAGCCTCTTATATTTAATTTAGCATAGCTGATGTCTCCTGTGATTATGCTACCCTGTGGCTCCTTGATGTAGTGGAAGACAACCAATGGTTCAATATGACTTTTTATTTGTTAATGGCAATGATAAAAGCTTTCAGAATAAAAATATCAGATGTGTTTTCAGTCTATAAGTGTTTCAATACATTTAACTCTACCAAGTAACAGATTTCTTAATCCTATATCCTGTAAATTAATTTTCTTGTTCAAAAAGCTAGAATAATTTTCCATATTTCACCCACTGGCTATCACTACTTATCTACTTCTCCTAGAGCATGATTCCTTATTCTGTGTTGTGGTCTGTAATTACCAACTTCCTTAGAATGAAAAGGCATCAGCTGTACAAATCCACCGAACAGATTAAGTATCATAAAATACTCAGAGGGCTGGTTATGCTGGGAGCAAAAAGCTGGCTTACCTTTTTATGACACCACACTTTCAATATCAAAGTTGCTCCATGTGCCAGAAATAGCTCTCTCATCAGGCATCCACTAGTCATTTTGCTTTCCCTGTGTGGTGAGTGCAAATTAAATCAATCAGTCAGTGGAAGGAGAGAGATGTGTTTTACCTTCTCAGGTTGAACAACTTTGTCAGCATGACTCTGAGCTTTTACTGAAGTGAAAATTTATATTTAAATACTTGTCAGAAACAGATACTTGCTGCAGATGAAATATGTGATCACAGTTTTTTAGGACTGAAATGTGTTGATCTTTGGAGAGACAGTGTGCATGTTTGTGTCACATATACACAGTGACACAAACAATGACAACGATCAAAGATTATAAAATGAGTAAAAAAGTGAACATTATTGAGACGGTGGGCAAAGGAGATGCTGAGCTAATTGAAGCCACCGTTGACAGACAAGGAGATCTTAGAAAGTGATCTAGAGACCAAATGGGGAAAAATGCTTATAAATGGCCACCAGAACTAGCTCAGATGCGTTTTCCCTAATAGCGAGGCTATTAGACCCTCCTCCTCGTCTCCTGTGGTATTATCTTGTGCCTTTTGTAGTAAATTCCTCAGGAGATGTCCTTAAGTCTCAGAATCTTAGTTTTTAGTTTTCGGCTCTATTATAAGGCCTAATCTTTGTTTTGAAACCACTAGCAGGACCTATTGTCCATACAATGTGGCATTTTACCTCCTGGCCCAAGCTAACTCTCAATTTCAACTCTGTTTTTTACCCAAATGCATGCTGCATTCCAGCCACACTGAATTGTTATAAAAACTTGAATATAAACTTTAATTTCTTATTCTTTTCCCTTGGCATAGATTTCCCTCATGGGCTCCTGATACACCTCCACTGATCACCAAGTTATTATCCAGATGTCACTACCCTAGATTCCCTGAAAGAAACCACATAAATGGCATATCATACATACGTACTTCAGCAGGTACATACGGTGCATGTTGCAATGATAATGGATCTAGACCCAGGATAGACTGTGATATCTAGGGACAAGAACTATATCTTATTTATTTTACAAAGTACTTTCCAAGTCCCTGGAACATATCAGATGTTCTCTTAATGTATGTTTATAAATACCTTTCTCTCAAATTCTGCTAGCTTCTATAGCTAAACAGATACATTTCTACATTTTTTAATCAATTAATAAAATTGTTGTTAATAATACATGTGGTGTTATCCAAGGTATTAAAACTTACTAAAGTTTGTTAGGCTAAAAAGCCAGAAAAGAGCAACTTCAAATATTTAAGTTCAGAAAACTCCCGCTGCTTATATCCTACATTCTTACAAATTTTCCCTCAATTCCCACTGATAAGATATAGAAAGAGGGCAATAAAGGATATAAATGCATTATATAGTAACAGGGCAGAGGAAGAAAGGAAATAGATTTTTATGACAATCATTTGAAGCTCAATCAACTTCCCCACCACACATGTTCCATCTTGGAAACGTGTGCTAGAGATTCTGTTGTAAAATTACATAACCTGTAGGAAAAGGAATTCCTTGAACCAGGCATGGGGCCTACAGACCTTGATTCCCTTTGCCACCATATGGCCATGTTGATTAAAAATAAAGATGACTTTTGTCCACCTGAGCTTAAAAGTCATTCTGACTCATTTCACTGCCCTTGCTGTGTTGCGACCCCTATGACCCTGTTCTCTGTCGCTGCATGAAGGAACCAGGCATGACACGGATTAGAACTACAAGCTTGCGGGAGGTGGGCTAACCTTAAGTGCAGGGTAGCCCAGAGCCCCCTCCACAATGGCTATTTATTAAGCTATACACAACAAGTGTGGAGAGTTAAGGTAATGACATACACAAGTGTGGAGAGTTAAGGTAATGACATACGAGGGCATGCATAAGGATTGCCATGCGCCCTTTTCTGGTGTGTTCTTTCCCCACAACCCCCATGAAGAAGCACCAAGCATGAATGTTTAACACATGCTTACTAGTGAGTGACCAATCTTTTGTCATTCTGGAACACTGAGTTACTTGGGGGACTGCCCCTAAGTCACAAAACATCTCTTGCCAGGAGACTGTCCTGTTCTCAGCGTTTCCTTTTAATGGGATAAGTATCAGTAACAGTGCTTTGCAAGCATGGTGTCCAGTCCTCTACATCACTGGACTTGTGGTCAACATGAGCCTGCCAGTGTCAAGGTAGTGCCTAAAGCAGGGTTATTCACGTGAGTAATGGCAATAGCAGAGACAGCACTCATAGCTACATAGTGTATGAACTTGAAACTATTCCTAACAAGTGGGACTTCTTGATTCTTTCTAGGTTGGAAAACGTATAGAGGAATAGAAAACAAAATGCCAGGTTTACAATCTTCTAATACCCAGCTTTCCAACATCCAAACCCACATAGATTATTTACAAAAAAAAATTATAAGGGCTGGGAAGATTAAAAACCAATTTAAGTAGTGATAGACCAAATTTTGTATTTTTAAAAAAGCCAATTTTAAATAATTTATATATAGATTATAAATTAGTAGAAGTTTAGTTCTATTAAAAGTTATCCTCTTTCCTTGTGGAGGGGAATACATTCTAAGTACAAAAGAAAAATCCCTAAAGACCATGCAGCATGGGAGAGAGTTTTGGAGTTGACCCAAACTGGACTGACCAAGCCTTAGAACTTCTTGCAATCTGAGACTACCTCTCCAACTCTCCTCCCTTCCTCATTTCTTCCCAGGGATCAGAACTGACTGCCTCCCCTTTTCCTTCATGTCAGATTCCATCATGTTTCCCTCTTAATTAGAGGTCATAACCTACTATACTAAGTCACTTATGTATTAATCATATTTCTTCCAGTAAAGGAAAATATGTTTATTATCTGAATTTGAGGATTAAAATTAAAAATACACAAACTGTTGTTTTTAAAAACACAAAACAGATTCACACCACGTCTAGGGGGTTCAGTGATGGTCTTCTCTTAGGGTCTAATTTCTCCCCAAATTCATGTTAAAACCTAATCTCTGATGCAATAGTATCAATGATGGTGTCTTTGACAGGTGATTGGGCCATGAGGGCTCCATGTTCATGGTTAGTGCTCTTATGAAAGAGACCTAAAAAGCTTGTCTGCCCTTTCTACCACACAGGGACACAGCTAGAAGGTGCCCTTTGTGAGGAAGAGATCCCTCACCAGACACCAAATCTACTGGCTTCACAGACTTCAGAAGTAAAAGCAATAAATTTCCATTGTTTATAAATTACCCAGTCGAAGGTACTTTGTCATAGCATTCTGAATGTTCTAAGACATCTCCCCCCAAAGCATACATTGACATCTCAACTCTCACAACCTACGGATGTAAACTTATTTAGGGAAAAAAAAATTTTCAGGTGTAATTGTATTAAGGATGCTGAGATGTAATCATCCTAGATCATCTCGGGGGGGACCTCAAACCAATGGCAAGTATCCTTAGGGTACAGAAGAGAAGTCACAGAGAAGGTCATGTGAAGAAGAGGCAGAGATAGAAGTTGTGCAGCTAGAGCCGGGTGTTGTGGCGGGTGCCTGTGGTCCCAGCTACTCGGGAGGCTGAGGCAAGAGAATCCCCTAAGCCCAGGAGTTGGAGGTTGCTGTGAGCTGTGTGACACAACGACACTCTACTGAGGGTGATAAAGTGAGACTCTGTCTCTACAAAAAAGAAGAAGAAGAAAGAAGAAGAAGAAGAAGAAGAAGAAGAAGAAGAAGAAGAAGAAGAAGAAGAAGAAGAAGAAGAAGAAGAAGAAGAAGTAGTAGTAGTAGTAGTAGTAGTAGTAGTAGTTGTACAGCCACAAGTCAAGGAATGACCGAAGCCAGCAACAGCGGAGGAAGGAAAGAAGGATCCTCCTCTAGGGCCTTTGGTGGCAGCACAGCCTGCTGACACCTTGCTATCAGAATTCTGGCCTCCAGAGTCTGAGAAAGTACATTGCTGTTATTTTAAGCTACCAAGTTTAAATCTGTCAAAATTTTTCTACAGCAGGCCTAGGAAACTGATATATCCTTCTAGGAGAGAGCAGTGAAATAATTAACTTTATATCTCCTTTGAGTATTGAAAGATAACTGGAGAGTAAAGTGAAATAAATCATAAGCTTCACAGAAAACCTTACTAAGAGTAGGCTAGGCATGGTGGCTCATGCCTGTAATCCTAGCACTCTGGGAGACTGAGGCAGGAGGATTGCTCGAACTGAGTTTGAAACCAGCCTGAGCAAGAATGAGACCCCATTTCTACAACAAATAGAAAGATTAGCCAGGCATTATGGCAGGCGTCTGCAGTCCCATCTACTCAAGGAGGTGAGGCAAGAGGATCACTTGACCCCAAGAGTTTGAGGTTGCTGTGGGGTAGGCTGATACTCAATCCAGGGTGACAGAATGAGACTGTCTCAAAACAAAAACAAACAAACACACAAAAAACCCCAACGTACTAAGAGCATTACAAAGTAAGAAAAATTACAAATCCTTATTATTCGTGAAAATACTGAAATATCATGAGTAAAATATTTACTAATTAAATCCAGAATATACCAAAGGACATTTCAGCAAAGTGGTGTTTACCTTCAAAATTTACTTCAATATTTGAATATAAAACAAGATAATTTGGCATACAAACAGATTCAAGATGAAATGCCCCATGGCTCACTTGATAAATGAAGAAAAATATTTGACTCAAATAAATGGATAAATGTGTCCTGTGTCTGCAGGTAAAGACTCAATATTATGAAGTTGTCAGCTCTCTTCTATTTGACCTATATAATTAACAAATTTCCAGCAAGTTTTATGGTGAATTGGATTGGCTGACTCTAAAATGTGTATGCAAATGTCAGTGATGTGGCATTGTCATAATGATAAATAAAGAGTTTAATGGAACAGAAAATAGAATGTCCATGACTGGATATAAACATACAAACAGAGAAGATGCCAAAAAATGTACACACATTATAAGAAAGGGAAAAAGTGAATTAAGTTTGTAATACTCAAGTCACATTTGACTCCTGCAGTTACTAGAGGGGCTTAATATGACTTAGATTCATCTTTTGTTATTGGTGCATGCCTGTATGTAACATACATATAATTGTTACAGCATATACATTATATTATATATTATATATGAGTATAGATATATATAAAGTGTTTAGCAAAGGTGCAAAGTTTATTTAATGAGAAAGAGAGAATCTTTCAAGAAATGGCATTGGATTAATTGGAGATTGGTATAAGAAAATTTAATGTTTTATCTTACACTTACACAAAAATTAATTTGAGGTGTATCACATACCTAAATGTAAACATTAAAGCCATAAATTTTCTAGAACAAAATAGAAGGGAATGTCTTTGCAAACATGGAGTAGGCATAGATTTCTTTGACAGGACAGCAAAATACAAAAAATAAAAGAAAAATTACTAAATTGGGCTCAAAGTAAAATGAAAAGTCAAGCCACAGACTGGAAGAAAATATTTGTAAGACCCAAGTCGGAGAAAAGAAACTTGTATCCAAAATACATTAAAGAAAAAAACCTTCCATAATTAAATAATATATAATCAAACAAATTTTTGAAGACAAACAGAAATTTGGAAAAACACATTACTAAAGAGTATATGCAAATGACCAAGTGCATGAAAATGTTCTTGGCATCCTTACATATCAAAGTACTGTGACTTTAAACTACAATGAGATATTGCTATATGCCATGAGAATGTCCACAATATTTGAAAGACTGAAAAATTTCAACCATTGGAAATGTTGTTGACCAAGTGGAATTTTCATACTTTGCTAATGAGAGCGTCAAATAGTGCAGCCCCTTTGGAAAAGCAATTTTCAAATTGTTAAAACATAGAGCTGCTCCATGACTCAACAGTTTCATTCCTCGGATTTTCTTAAGAGAAAACAAAACATGTCCATAAAAGTCTGGTACAAAAATGTTTATGGAAGCTTTACTCATAATAGTCCAATTAGATAAATGAATACATTTTAGCATATACTTGAAAATGGATTACTATTTGGCAATAACAAGTAGTAAAGTAATAATAGACACAGAAATATGGATAAATCTTAATTTTTTCAGTAAAATAAACCAGATTTATGCAGTATTGTTTAAAGTTCTAGAATAGGCTAAGTTAATTATAGTGACTTAGATCATTTGTTGCTATAATCAGAGGGTAGATGGAAAAGAAATGCCTAGAAAGGAAAATCAGGCTACTTTCCCGGAATTTGGGATTATTAATTTTATCTTGATTTGAATGGCCATTACACTGTGTGTAATTTTTCAGTATTTATAAAGCTGACGCTTAAAGTCTACCTATAGTATCAAATATAACTTTATCTCATTAAAAAAGGATTAAAGTTGGTATGCACTTTTTATCAAACATAAAATAGCATATGGAAATTAATACTAAAATTAAGGCATAGAAATCAGGGTGAATACATTTTAAAATAGTGTTAAATTAATAAAATACATTTATAACATAAAATCATAGGGACTCATGAAAGGTCAATCATAATTTTGGCTCTTAAGTTTTCCACCAGATAGGGGAAATGGGGAGCTTGAATGCTTCTTCCAGTGATTTCAGTAATTTTTAGTGTCTTCAGACATGAAAACCTTTGCATGACAATAAAAACAATCAATATTCTATGAGAGGAATATCAAGGCCTATGCACTTTATATCCAGGACAAAAAGTATGTCTCTCAGAATATAAAGTATTTAACTCTGGATGTAGACATATTCAAACTTTAAAAAATCTCTTTATTGGCTGAGCAAAGAAATAAGAGACTTCGAAGTTTACCTATCCAAATGGGGTTAGTCAACAAACTGTGAGGAGTTCACGGATATGGGTAGGTTTTAGTGTCCCTTCTTCATTCTACCAAATCTCATCCACAACTGTCTGACAATTATGTCTTCAGAGAACCCAGATTTCTTGCATTTATCCGCATTGATCCCGCACTTAGACAAATTTTCTCACTACTCTCTTTCAAGTAAAAATAGGAAAGACTTTCGAATGATGCTTCAAATGAGGAAATTTTCTTCTCACAGACTTATCAAAATGACTTCTGACCACTACCTTCAACATTAGTTTGGGTTTTCATACCGTAAACCCAAAGTATCCCTGGCAGATTATGAACAGGGCCAGAATTAGTTCCAGAAGATTTTAAAAGCCACCAGGAAAATAAATATTTTTATATTTAAATGCTTTCAGTTAACTATATTTTTATACCAGTAGAGCTAGGTTCTCAGAAAAACAGTAACTGGATAAAAGGTGCCAAAATAATAGGATTATTCTCCGTATGTCATATAATGAGATAAAAATAGGCAATTTTGTATTATTTTATGTGCTTCCAATCTTTCTTCACATAAAAAATATTCTTTGGGGGTCTTAAATATTTATATTAGGCTTTTCTCACTATCCTGGCCAAATACATTTTCCCTCTCTATTTCTGTTCTCGGGATTAATAGTATTAGTAGTGTTATTTTTTTTGTCCTTGTGCAACTAACTCCTACTTTCCTCAGTGGGAAATTCCAAAGTCAGATTTAATTCTAACTGTCCATCTCTCTGAACTTCAAACAGCCACTAATCCTGTTGATTCTGTCTTGGTCCCACTGCTACCAGCTCATGTTAGGCTCTAATCATCTCTGGCTTACATTATTATTATTGTTCTTATTATTTCTAGAGACAGAGTCTCACTTTATCACCCTTGGTAGAGTGCCGTGGTGTCACACAGCTCACAGCAACCTCCAACTCCTGGGCTTAGGCGATTGTCTTGCCTCAGCCTCCCGAGTAGCTGGGACTATAGGCGCCCGCCACAACGCCTGGCTATTTTTTGTTGCAGTTTGGTGGGGCTGGGTTAGAACTCGCCACCCACTGTATATGGGGCCAGTGCCCCACCCACAGAGCCACAGGCACCGCCCTCTGCCCTACATTATTGCATGGACTTTCTCTTGTTCCTCTTTCCTCTGTTCAGTCAAACCACTAGGTTCTTAGTCAAACATTAGTCCTGTTGTCTTTTTTTTTTTTGACAGGGTCTCAGGCTTTCGTCTAGGTTGGAGTATAATGATCTGATCTTTGCTCACTGCAGCCTCAAACTCTTGGGCTCAAGCTATCCTTCTGTCTCAGCCTCCTAAATATCTAGGACTGCAGGCACCTGGCACCATGCCCATTTTATTTTTATTTATTTTTTGGTGTAGACTCTCACTATGTTTTCCAGACTAGATTTTTTATTTATTTATTTTTCCTTGTGCAAGTGATTTATTGAGAGTGAGGGAGGGAGACAGAACAGGGAAGAAGGAAACTGGCACAGTTGTAATTTCAGGAAAAATCCATCCTCAGCCTAAGCTCATGGGGTCCTCTGGGACAGGAATTGAACTAATCAGCAAGATAAAGAAGCTGCGTAGACAGACGGGGTCCACGGGAAGTGTCAGAAGAGAATGCCCACACTGGTTTTGAACTTGTAGCTTCAAACAATCCTCTGCCTTATTTTCCAAAGTACTGATATTACAGGTGTGAGCCACCTCGTCTAGACTGTCTTTCTATTCATGATAAAATGAAATAGGGTCTCACTGGCACCATATTTTAAGTCCTTCTTACTTCTTGTATCTTATCAACTACCTTTCTTGTCTCACTCCGATTATTCCTGCATAGGTCCTCATACCCCAGACATAGTAGTTTCACTGTTGCTGGACTAGCTGGGCTTTAAAAAGAAAAAAAAAAAAACACAACCACCTCTATTTCTGTACTTACTAGATTGTGTATGTACCTGTTTGTCCCACTAGAACATACAGTCCTTCAAGTTTAGAGACAATCTTGCTCAGATTATTTTACCCAGTCACTGAAATTTCTGGTACATAGTTTAGTTCAAAGTAGGTAAGTTTGAATAAGTTAAAAACTTTAACTTGTGGTCCCTAGTATAAGATAAGAGGAAGTTAGCAAAGAGAGGAGTCATAAGTTAAAAAATAAAAAAAAATTAAAATTAAAAAAAAAATAACTGGATAATGCTTTGCAGAGAGAGTAGTGTTGGATAGAATCTGTAGAGTTCAATTGTGGGCTCTGGAGTCTAGCTCCCTGAGTGAATTTCCACTCCATAATTTACCATTATTTGACTTGACCAAATTACTTGGACTAGCAGTACCTTATTTTTTTTTTTTAATTGGGGAACAGCATATTTGGTCTTGTATCAGCCTTGCAAAATGACTCCCCTCCTAAGTTATTTTTGTTCCTCAGACTTTACCAGCCACCTTAACAACCAGACTTAACTAGCTTCTCCACAGGACTCACCATAAATCACCAACAGTTGAAACTCGAATCAGACCACCTGAAGACCTTATGACTTCAAATCCCACAGCAACCTGACTTGCATTCAACAAGCTTGCTATAAAGGTCCTTAGTCAGTGAGAGAGGAAAACTTGAGACTCTCTCTTTTTTTTTTTTTGCAGTTTTTGGCCAGGCTGGGTTTGAACCCGCCACCTCTGGTATATGGGGCCAGTGCCCTACTCCTTTGAGCCACAGGTGTTGCCCCAGTCTTGAGATTCTTTCTCTCCATCTCCAGATAGACGTCTTTCATGCTAAAATTCTTTCTTGGCAATCCACATTGTCTCAATAACCAATAACCGGCTGTAGGGCGATTAATGCTACCTAGGCTGGGCCCTGTTTTGGGTTCATTAACAATCTTGAAAGGGAAAGGAGTTAGGATTCTCTGATCTCTTCCGAAGCTTTCTGAAAAGATCCTCTTCTTTCAAGCTTATTTTTTCAGCTTTCCTTTTAGTCCTATGTGTGTCTTTGTATCCTTCCAAGAAATTCTCTTTTTGGGCCAGGGCTGGGTTTGAACCTGCCACCTTCGGCAAATGGGGCTGGTGCCCTACTCCTTTGAACCACAGGTGCCGCCAAGAAATTCTTTCTACTCAAATTTCAGAGTTGGTTTCTGTTGCCGTCCAACTACTACTCATTTGCAGGTGTTGAGAGTCAGGGGTCCGGCTCCCCAAACCCAGTTAGCCTTTTCAATTACTCAGAAATGGAAAGTTCAGCCAAAGCTTGAAGGAATTTAAAGCAGAGTAGGTAGAACAGAAAGTGAAACTGGGCAACATGAATAGAAAGTAAAATTCCTTTGCACAGGCTTCAGTAGAATAAAGAGAAACTTAAGAACAAAGAGTTCTTAAGTTCTTAACAAAGAGTTGGCATGGGTTCCTCTCTGGAGTGAGAACAGCATTAGGGCAGCGGAGAGGCGTAAACATCCTCTTCCTCTGTGAAGGAAGAAATTGCTGTAACTTTCACTAGTGTCTCTGCATCTCTGAGCACCTTTGTCCTTTTCTACTGGTCACTGACTGCCTAGGTTACTCCGTACCCACGTTCCTTCCCCCTTTTTTGGCAAGAGTTGAGCAGTCACCTAACTATTGAATGTTTCTATGGGCTGTCTTGACTCCTTGTTCAGCAGGCCAGGCTTTTCTCCCATCCCTCTTGGCACGCTTTTCTCTCTTCCCTTCTCATTCAGTAGAGAATAGTATGCAATGCTGTGACTGCTATTTTTCATAAAGCAGTTTTTTCCCCCATATTTCTGTCTTCAATTAAATTGCTAATACTGGCTGCTTTAAAGCCTCATTTGATCACTTTGAAAAATTGATATAGGGTAAAAAAAGAATGAAAGGTTGGTGTGAAACATGCAGAATATTTACCTACCGTTATATGGAAAACAACCTCCTTGGTTCAAGCCGCACAAAACAGGGAATTCAGAATTCAACCATACCAGGTCACAGACTTAGGTATCAATGTATTGAAGAGTGGGGGGTAAAATGGCTTTCACTTCTGAAACGCAAACTTCAAATTCTACACCTGGAATCAAGTTAGAAATCTTCTGTAATCGGAAAATCTCTTCACAAAATTCATCATGCTGAGGCCTCAGTTCCGACCAGCCTCACTCAGAACTTCTAGCTCTGGGGCACTCACCACTCAAACCCTGAATGGCCCAAATCACCTCCCTGGCAGAAGGTTCATTTGCCACCTACACAAACACCTTTCACATGCTGCAGGCTTTTCCTGCAAAGGACTCTCCACCCTATTAATCACGAGTGGTGATGTTCACAGGGGTAGTTGATAACTCCATTGAAGAGGAGCCAGTATGAGTGGCTCAATGTTATTTCTCAGTGAACTATTTTCCTTTATATTTTTGATCCCTTAAAATACCCCTCAAGTAATAGTATTTCATTCGTAAGACATTTCTCACTAAAGTTCAGGCTTGGAAATGAGAGAATTTGAACACGGTGATGCAATTTAAGGCTTAAAACATTGCACACAGGTTTACACAATTACCCATACACAATCGTGTTGCCACCCAGCCAGGTTCATCTGCCCACTGCCCAAGAGAAAGCCAATATCCAGAGACAGCAGGGTTTATAGCAGACAATGTTTATTCCACTTAGGGCTAAGCAGTGAAATGGGAGAAATTTCTCAAATCTGCCTGCCCGAGAATTGAGGGAACGGGACAGGGTTTTTAAGGACAGTTTGGTAGGCAAAAGATTAGCAGGCAGGTTATGCTAACTAGCTGGTTTCAGGTAGGAACCATCTGCTATGGGTCACTGTCTAAATGGGTCAGTTACTGGAATGGAGAACCTGGAGTGAAGGTCCAAGACCAGTTGAGTCCGTTCCTTTGCCTGGTGGGTCAGTCAATCCACTGGCATGCAGGGCCTGGAAGATCTCTCAGAAACAACCCTAGGTTCCCAGTAGGTGTTATCTACAGAGAAGAGTTCATCTTTACAAGTACCAGCTGTGCCCTGTAGAGTGGCCATCACACAGGCAAACCAGGGGACAGTGATTATTATGAAGGCAATGAGGGGACAGTGGCTGACTATTTCAGGGAGGCCTGTTCCTTCAGCATTTGGGGGCCCTTACCCTAGTTCTTGTCTTCCACCCCTCCATTAGTCTGTACAGCTGGCTCACTTAAAAAGCAAGTTATAGATAAAAGGACTTAAACAACTTAAATGTTCAATGATTAGATTTACTTGCAATGTAACTTCAATACGGGATAGTTCAACATCTCCGTATATTAATATTTTTTTAAACTTTCCCTTAGATAATAGGACATATCTCTTACCTGTTTCTTCACAGTGCCTCCCCTAGGTTGAGTGTTTGGGAAATGCTTTTTAAATGAGGAAGTAATCTTATATTTTATAAAGCTGTATGAGTTATATTAATATTCAACCTAATCACAAGTTAATTCTTACCATAAGAACTTGAATTCAAGCTAGTTTTTTCGTAAATTTCCCAGAAAGATATAGAAACAAATTTAGGTAGAAACTAGTACCTTCTTACCTTTTACACAGGCCAAGGCAAAGATTTTTGGGGGGGAGAGAGGAAAGAGCCTAGGTGTTCAGACTCTAAAATAGAGTGTAGTTTGGGGCTCTATAGTCATACTACATAAATTTAAATGGGACTTGAAATATGTCACATGTTAAGTTCATAACATTAAATATCCTGATTTGAATCATAGATATCATTGCTTTTATTGGTTACAAATATTCAAATATAAGCAATTTTATTAAAAATAATCTGGTCAGGAAGCAAAAGAATAACACTAGACAACCAAAGCAAATATTCTTCAGAAAAACAAAAACAAATATTTTTTCTTACTCTGTATTTACATCTACATACAATATGACACAGGAAACTCTGTGAAACTTAATGCAGTAAAGAACACAAAACTGATGTCTGTATCAAAGAATTGCATCATGAGTTATGTAGCACATATGGTTAGTCTCATGAAGATGGTACACCGAGATTCTATAGCTGAGAGAAAAGAAATCATGCTGGCTTAGCAGTCACGTGTAAAGTCAAAAAGACACTTGTTACTTCATGGAAATCCACAGGGCCATAAATTGTGCTGAGCATCATAAAAAATGAGGACTTCAACCCCTTCTTATCTAGATCAGCTATGGACATTGCGTTGGGTACTCAGAATCCTCCCTCTCCACTAATAGACCTTAACAGATTTCTTATTCTGTCACTTAGCCTTTATCTTGGAGAAGGATGCTGGTGAATTTCACAGAGCTGAGTCACAGGCGCTCCGCAAAGCAGCTCCTCTTATCTGGCGGTCACGAGGCACTTATTCTGGAACCAGTTTCTGGTTCATACCCTTTCTATTATGATAACTGGGGAAATAAGCTGCTCATTACAGAGCCAGCTTACTTGAAAAATTCACAGTCAGATCCACTGATTAAATCGCAGCAATAGGAGAGCTGCTCTTATTCCTGTGCTCAGGTCACTCCAGGCTTTGTACTTGAAATTCAGTCTCTAAATGGAAAAAAGTATAACTTATTTAGTATATTTAGTGTTTGAATATTTGCTCTTTAAACATCTTACATATTCTTTTTTTTTTTTTAACATCTTACATATTCTAAGGAGAATAATGATCCTAAAACTGCACTTCACATGATTCTTAAATGTTAACTTGTTTCATAATCCAGTGGAACAAGTCAAGCTCAGATGTTTTTAGAAATTGCACCTTAACTTTGCCTTCAATGTATATCTGATCAGACTGTGTACTATTCTTTCCAGGCTTGAGAATAGTACACATAGCACTGTGTGTGACTAAAATTGGAGTATCCTTTCTTAAAAGTCAGTTGTGTACAGATGAAGGAAATATACTAAATAATTTCAAGACTGCCTTCATGCCACACTGAGAGGCAAAGATAAATTTTACTCAGCAGGCTTCATGTGAGTGTTGAAATATTAGGG
Organism: Perodicticus potto; assembly: GCA_963574655.1. Taxonomy (NCBI): domain Eukaryota; kingdom Metazoa; phylum Chordata; class Mammalia; order Primates; family Lorisidae; genus Perodicticus; species Perodicticus potto. Next base: position 58,666 of record CAUYRH010126096.1, read on the forward strand.
GAGGGGCGGCACCTGAGGCTCAAAAGTGTAGGGCACCGGCCCCATGTACCGGAGGTGGTGGGTTCAAACCCAGCCCCAGCCAAAAACTGCCAAAAAAATAAAAAAAAAGGAAGAAAAAAAATTTTAAGAGAGAACATATCTTAGTATGTAGGTTAAACCTGGGCCTCATAGACTTACTGGGTTTGAACCAAGTCCTCCACTTACCTCCTTTGTGACCTTGGGTAACTCCCTGAAACTTGCGTAGTGCTTTCATCTGTGAAATGGGTGGTAAAAAACCTAGGGCTGCTGGGAACCACTTGAATGAGGTCTTGCCCATTGTAAGTTCTAGCCCCGACAAAGGACTTCTGAAAACTCTTCATATAACCCCTTTCTCAGGGAAGAGGGCTTCATCTACCAGTTCTCCTAGGGAAATTGAATTACTTTTCATCATTTTTATGACATTTTCTAAGGGAGAATTCTTAATAATTTACCTTAGTAAATGAATATTATAGTCTAAGGTTTCTTTTCCCTTCTAGGGACCGTTTGAATATAAGCAATGTTTTAATTAAAATGCCTGAGGAAGAACAAGGTTATTCTGCTGGGAATACAAACAGGTGCTTTATGGAGTCTGAAGATCGCATCAAAGTGGTTGTCTGCTTGCCTTGTTGCTGGGTGTTGACACTAAAAGGTATATTACTGTTCTAAATCAAATTTTTTCAAAAATTTAATCAAGCTCAGTGAGAAAGAAATATTTCTGCTGGATGTATTTATGCTAATCTGATACTGGCCAGAGAACTCTGTATCAGAGAAAATGTGAGGCTGTCTGGTATCAGTGTTAGAGTTTGGGATTGTGTAGTGATAGCCTCCACTTGATATTTTTAGTTTAGCAGCCTTGCATGTCTCATGATATGCTCAGAAGACTTCAAAGGCGCTTTATTAAAAAATTGCATAGTTTAACTTCTGCAACAAGTGAACCCCAAAACAGAATTATGTGAGAAAAAGAAATTTAAGTTCAAGGTGACAGATTCACGATTGGTGGGGTACCCTTACTATTCTCAACATGATTTCAGCCTAGGGTCCAAGGCAGCAGATGCAATGCTTACTACTTCTGCCAGCAAAAAAGGAAAGAGGATAAACTTCTCTATTTTCACATAATTTCTGCTTACATTTTAGCTAAGATAAACTAAATGTTTCTACATAGTTACTAGTGAGTTCAGCTTCTTGGCTCTGTGTCTAAGTGTACGTAAATGAATTCTATTACAAGGAAAAGCCCTGGAAATTTATTAGGGGTAATGGGTAAAGGGTTTAATACTGGAATATACAGGATATTAATACTTACAAAATATTCTATGCACTTCCAACTGGCCAAGACATAAGGCAAGATGAGTAGAAATTAGGAAATGGGGTGCTACTGTCTGAATGTCTCCTAAAACCTAGGTGTTGAGACGTATTTGCCAATGTAATAGATATGGGGCCTTTCGGAGATAGTCATGAGGATGCAGCCCTCCAGAATGGGATTAGTGACCTTATAAAGGGCTGGAGGGAGCTCAGCCCTTCTACTATGTAAGGACACAACATCCCCTTTCCTTCCCAGTAAGGGTAGGATGCTGCTGCAAGAATACGCCACTGATGGGGCAGGCCTGTAGACACCAAGCTGCCAGATTGATTGGAACTCAGGCTCCAGGCTGAACATTGATACTTCTTATAAATTACCTGTTTCAGGTATTGTTACAGCAATACAAATAGACTAAGATATGGGGCATAGATCAGAGTCCAGGCGCTTGGACTGGACACAAATGAAGGGGAATAAAGGCACCAATTTTATAGACATGATGGACCCAAGGAACTGAGAACCTAAGAATCCCTCATATTTTTGACCTCCAGAGCCATTTCTTTCTATGCTTTCTTGCCCATGACCTCAGTCCCTAGTTCTTTCTCTCCATCCTAAGGGTTACCAGTCCATAGAGCAATCTTTTTCTCTGTAAGAACTATTTTTGGCTACTACTCCTGATACTAGTGGATTTCAGTTGATCCCTTCTGATAAAACATAAGTGTTCATTTTTATGGACAGCACTTTTTCTTAACCGCCTTATACTCTAGTTTCAAATAAAAACTTATGCCACAGAGCTCTGAATGACTCTTCATTGAATGCACACATAATGAGGACTTACTCCTATATTAGATTTTTGTGTAGTTAGAAATGAGATTCAGGAGGGGAAATGCTGAGAAACAGTAAGTGTAACAGATCTGGGCCACATATTCCATATTGGAAGTGACCTGATTTTTAACCCTACAAGTGTGCTCACAAAATTCCTACTTCTGCCAGAATTTGCTCATACACTCAGGGTGGGGGGGCGGTGCTTGGGCTTGCAGGTGATGACCTCATTAGTGCCTCCTTCAGGAAACCGGGGAAATCTTGAAAATGAGATTAGTTGCGTTTCCCTTTGTCTTCCCAAGCTCCATTAAAGTAACAAATGTCCCAGGTAAATAGTGGGCACATAATTGGTTTAATCATGAAAAGCTGGCTGACCACATATAATAGACTTCTTAGTTGGATATTAATTCTGGAGTTTTTTATGGAAAAGATGAACCTCAAAAGGTAAGTTTCCAGCATCTGAAAAATGGAAGAAAATAGACATAATGGAAATATTTTTCAAATTTTAAAAGATAACATCCCAATTTTACCATTGTACTCTCTCACCTCACAGTACAATCCATCAGTTATGGCTCTAAGACAGAAGAGGTGTATATCTGAGCTCTTTAATAACTGGCCTTACAACCAGCCTTTACAAAGAGACAGATGTATAATTCCTTTAGTTTCAGCTAAGAAAGAAAAAAAAAAACAACACAGCTCAGAGTTCCTTTTAGGCTCCAGAGAGTCAGCTTATGGGCTCTAGCTGCCGCCCTTTCCCAGGGCAACACGACTAAGTGTAGTGAGGATACTTGTGACTGGCCATTCCTTTCTTTTTCCCTCTGCCTACATGGAGGTTTTTGGTGTACCAATTATACTACACATCACCTATGCATATGAGTTTGAATATGTTACATATGTTACAATTACCATAGTCAAGGTAACAAGCGTCACCTCCAAAAGTTTCCTTGAGTCACCACTTTCTTTGTGATAAGAACACTAAACGTACGCTCTACTCTCAAACTTTTAAAAAATTGATTCATTGAGGGTAAAAATAGCCAGGTTATGTTGATTGCATTTGTTAGGTAAAGTCCCTCTTATAATTGTGTCTCGTCCCCAAGAGGTGTGTCACACCCCTTGACCCTCCACCACCCTCCCTCCTTCCCTCTTCCCGCACCCCCTTCCCTCACTCGCACCGTGTACTAGGTCATCAATTATCCTCATATCAGAATTGTGTACATGGGATTCTTCTCCATTCTTGCGATGCTTTACTAAGAATAATGTGTTCCACTTCCATCCAGTTTAATACAAAAGATTAAAGTTTCCATCTTTATGGCTGAATAGTATTCCATGGTATACATATGTCACAGCTTGTTAATCCATTCCTAGGTTGGTGAGCATTTAGGCCATTTCCACATTTTGGCGATTATAAATTGAACTGTGATAAACAGTCTAGTACAAATCCCTTTGATAAAGGACATTTTTTCTTCTGGGTAGATGTCCACTAATGGGATTGCAGGATCAAATGGGGCTCTAATTTGAGTTCTTTGAGTGTTCTCCATACTTTTTCCCAAAAAGGTTGTCTTAGTTTACTCCCAAACATTTTAAGTGCACAATTCTTATAGGCACCATGTTGTACAGCAGATCTCTGGGACTAATCTTGTATAACTAACTTTATACCCATTGAATAACATTTTTCCAAATTCTCTTGCCAACCCCTGGTGATTACAATTCTATCTTCTTTGACTATTTATATTTCTCATAGGAACCACATATTTGTCCCTTGTGTGAATAATTTCATTTAGCAGAATGCCTGTTTATGAATGTCATCACATAGGACTTTTCAAAGTTTTTTAATGCTGAACAATTTTTTATCCTCCCATCGATTGATAGACATTCACATTCAGGATATTCCCACATCTTGGCTACTGTGAATAAAACTGCAGTGAACATGGGAATGCAAATATCTCTTCAAAATGACTTTAATTCTGTTGGTCATATATCCAGAAGGGTGATTGCTGGGCCATGTGGTTCTATTTTGGGGGATCTTTCGTACTGTTTTCCATAATAGCTGTACCCTTTGACATTGCCACTAACCGTGGACAATCTTCCCAACTTGTCCACAGCCTTGCTAACACTTACACACTAATAATCCCAACAGGTGCAAAGTTGTATCTCATTCTGGTTTTAATTTGCATTTCCCTTATTAGCAATGTTAAGCATCTTTTCACATACCTATTTGTCCTTTGGATGTCTTTATTGGGGAAATGTCAATTAAAGTCTTTTTCTCATTTCTGAATCATATAGTTTGTTTTTTTTGAGTTTTAGTTTTAAAATAATTCTTTTTTCAGAAATACATGTAACCCATTCCATAGGTTGCCTTTCCATTCTGTTTCCTTTGCACAGAAATTTAATTTGTTCAATTTATCTTTTTGATTTTGTTTATGTTTTTCGTGTCATATCCAAAGAATCATTGTCAAAACCAATGTCAAGCTTTCTCCCTGTGGCTTTTGAGTATGGTATAAAATAAAGATCTGATTTCATTCTTCTGACTGTAGTATCTAGTTTTCTCCAACATCTATTAAAGCAACCATCTTTTCTTCCCTGTGTGTTCTTGGCATCATTGTTGAAGATTGGTTGACCAGTTTATTTCTGAGCTCTTCACTCACTTCCATTGCTCTACATGTCTGTTTCATGCTGGTATCATATTGTTTTAATTACTGTAGCTTTATAGTTTGAAATGAGGACATGTAATGCTTCCAGCTTTGTTGTTGCTCAAAATTGCCTTTGCTATTCTGAATCTTTTGAGTTTCATATGAATTTAGGATTTTCCTGTTTCCCTGAATTCCTTTGAGATTTTTGAGATTTTGATAGGGCTTGCACTGGTTCTGCAGAATACTTTGGGTACTATAGATTAACAGTATTTTTCCAATTCATGAACATAAGATGTCTATTTGTGTTTAACTTTACTAGTGTATTATCATTTTCAGTGTGTAAGCCTTTCACCATCTTATGTGTAATCCTTAAGTATTTTCTCAATTGTTTTCCAAATTTAGATTTAAATTAGTTAAAATTTTATATTTAAAGTGTATAACTTAATATGTATACATCATAAATTCAATCAGCCTAACTAATGTATCCATCACATAGTTAACCTTTTTTTGTGTATTTAGTGAGAACACTTATGATTATACTCTGTACAAATACAATATTAATTATAGTCACATTATTGTACACTAGAGTACCTGAATTTATCTTACATAACTTTATATTTGCATTTTTGTATTTTCTTTCATACTAAATATGTAGAATTGTTTTATGCGGGCAGGGATTGTGGTTTTTAGAATTTTGTTTCATAGAGGCACAACTGACTTGTGTTTTATTTCTTGATACTTCATTGAATTTTATTTCTAACAGTTCACATTTTTATATGGATTCTTTAGTTTTACTTATAAGATCATGTCATATATTCAGATGCTTTGCTGTTCTGATTTGTATGCATTATAGTTTTTCATTTTTTGCCTGATTGCTCTGGCTAGAATTTCCAATAAAATGTTGAATGGAAGTGGTGACAGAGCATTCTCTTGCTCCAGATCTTAAAGGAAAGCTTTGTTTTTCATGTTGAATTTAATTGGTCTTTTCATATGTGATCATTATTGTATTGAGGTAAGTTCATCCTATACTTCATTAAATTTTTATCAGGAAAAGGTGTCAGGGTCCCTTCAAGGTTGCCACTTACCAGGGTCCCATCTGGGTCGCCACTTGTAGGGCCTGGGACTGGCCAGGTCTCTGGCCCCCAGCTTATCTAGGTTCCAGATGTGGACTGCTAGGCTACCTTGCTCAGAAACAATTGCTCCTAGGAGCCTGAGGGCTATTTGCTTTAGCAGAAGGGAGAGAGAAAGACAGTATTTGAGGGAGTAAAGCAGTCTTAGTAAGAGAATGAATCTTAGTGGTCTTTAGCAGGCTTTCATAGAAAGAGACGTCATGCTGGCTGAAGCGACAGAGTCAGAGTGAGCGGTCTGTGATAGAATGCGCATGCTCCTGACTGTCTGCTCCTCCAGCCTGTTATAGACACACTCCTGTGGCTCTTAACACCACAGGTGTAGAGACTGCCCATCACTGATGCTCCCATCTTGCGCGCTCTCACCTTTGTTAGGAGAGCCCAATCCCTCACCCTGCCCTTTTCACCAGGGTGTTACATTACCGAGCTATGCAGGTGTTTCTCATAATTCTCAGTCCTCCTTGCCCTGTGCTATATGGGCTGCTACAAAAAGGTACATTGGATTTCCCATTTGCTAAATCTTCCTCAAAGGCACATCACAGTGGCCCTTTGTGCCCAATATTTGCCCCCTCCAAGTGTCAGATCTGTCTTCTGCTCTTAAAGTATTTATCTAGCTACTTCTACTATCTTTTATCCTATATAAGCATTCCCTTCAATAATTCTGTCACTTAGGATACTTGCTTCTCCATTCTTATGATACTTTACTATGAAAAATGTGCTTCAACTTCATCCAGGTAAATATAAAAGATATAAAGTTTTTTTTATGGTTGAACAGTATTCCATGGTATACTCAATACTAATATGAAAACAATAGAAAACATGAGAGAACACAAGGATATTTAAGTGGGAGGGAGATATAAAGAGGGAGATTGGTAAGCTCTCACCTAATGTACATAATATAAGGGTATACAGCACACCCCCTGGTGAAGGGCTCAACCACAACTTGAACTTAGAAACACAATGTAACCTGATTATTTGTAGCCTCATATTAATCTGAAATAAAAGGAAAAAAAATTTCCATGTTTATTTTCATCCTGGTGTCTGTTCCCTAGAGAACCCTACTGAAATAATTCCTCTTGAATGTAAGGCCTAGATATTAGAGGGATATCTGAGAATTTATTCTATAGCACAGGGAAGATAACATCCATCACAAAGCCTTAGCATAAGGGATTCATGAGAAAGGACTGTTATGTAGGGTGAGAGAAAGAAAAGCTCACAATCTTTTGGCCTGGAGGATTATGGACTAAGAGAGGTGAAATTTAAGAACATACATGAACATTCTGTTAGGACAGGCTTGTCCTGGCAGCAGGAAATTTGAATGATGTAATGCATCTTTCTAGAAGAAACACAAAAGCAGCAGATTCCAAAACCAGTATTCCTTAACTGTGAATCAGCCCATTGTTTGCTTTGTATTTACCTGGGCCATTTAGTGTCACCTCCATGGAATTCTTGGCACAAGAGAAACCTGTAACATCATAGTAATGCTGTTTATTTGTCCTGTATGTCTAATTCAGGAACCTTGTATGTTCTGATAGCACCTGTGATAACAGACTATCTCTTTAAATAACAAGTTGGTTAAAATCCTCAGCAAATTCTGTTACATTAAAGGCCCAAGTCATGGAGAAATGAGTAATTAGAAGAAGTGCCTATGGTAGAAGAGCCTATATCCCATGTGGAAGAACTGGAGAGGTCTGGCCTACAAATGATTTATAGACCAACATTGGTCTTCTTCATTAAAGAAATCTAGTTATTTCACAGTGAGAAGGTAGGTGGACAGAAATATGAACACCAACTCACAAAGTGCACATGAATCTGAGTAGAAAAACATGTACATAATTTTTTTTCTTACCTATGGAAAGAATTAAAAGGAAGTCAAGGATATTGGCCAGTTAACCTACCAGAAGAGGCAAAATGATATGACGTATAGACTATCCGGGCTGGGCATTGAGTGAAGGGTATAAACAGATCCCAGAGTTATTTCATGACAAGGATTTTGGATAATGGGTCACAACAAGGCCTTGAGAGAAAATAAAATGTCTTACTGGCATCATATTCAACAGAAGACTCTAGGATCCCAGGAGAACTCAAAGGCATGACTTGGGTATTACAGAGAATCAACCATAATGGCTCAAGATCCCATATACTGTCTATCCAACACCCTCCTGAGAGCATTTGATGTGGGATGGTACTTGGCCACCTGAGACACTGTGTTAGTGTCAAGGAGGCCATAGTGAAAGTGTCAGTCATACCTTCCCTAAACTGTAATCAAATATTAAAAAACAGGGTTTCCTGCTAACTCGATTCTGGGATCTTATGAAAAAGGCCTGGAATTGGTAACAGTAAATCAACCACATTTTCTCTGCCCATTCCAGTTGGGTTAGGGGCGTGTGTATGTATTTCTACCTCTCTAGCATGCCAGTAGATAAGGATAGCTAGGTAAAGTAAAAATGCTAAATACATTTGCGTTTTCTCAGTTGGTGTATCACGTAGAATGTGTATGCAGGGCCCTAGGTTGTCATGTACGGCATTTTTTGGGAGACAATAAGGAACCTCTCCAAACTGTATCATTCTCTTATCCTGCAATTAAAAACATCTATACCTATATAGAAAAGATGGGAAGAATTATGTGACACAGAAGGATGAAATGAGAAACCCAGTTTGAGGCAGTCCCTTGGCACAGAGTGTTTTATGTGACAAACATCCTTGTGCTTTTGCAAATCTACCACGTACCTCAAACGATTAAGAAATAGATGCAACATATCAAATCTCAAAATGCATCACTCACTTATAGATTCCCAAAACATTCTGTAGTATTTTTCTGCTCTATTGAGCTATCACAAAATGTGGCAAAACATAGCTTTAAAATCTATTTTAAAATGCTTTGACGACTTATCTACATATAGATGTGACAGACCGGAGTAAATAAATTCAGTGTTCCAATGTGTGTCCTCCTTAAATGGAATTAATGGGAGGAATGAGAAATTCTCACATTTAAAAACAAACTTCAAGCTAATTTTCAGACTGTTACCAAGAATATAGCTGCTATATCACTCCTGAGGGGGGAAAAGAGGATACAGTAAACTTCCATGTATATATAACTCCCGGGGACCAGGATACCTATGACTAACTCTAGTTGTTATCATACTCTGCATAAAGCTTACGTGACATCTAAATATGGATTTCAAATTTTAGAAGATGACATTGCAGTTACACGTTACCCCTGAAACACACTAACCCCTTATGGTCACCGTAGTCTAGGAAAGAGTTTGGGAAATGTTTGTGACAAGAAAATCGAAGTGCCCTGGTCAGGACAAAGGTGCAGAATGAATGGGAGGGAAAGCAGTCTGGTGCCGGCCACCTGAGCGAGGGTCCCTGGTGAAGGGAGTGGCCCCGAGGGGGCTGGCAGCCCAGCGCTCTGTTCTCAGACTCCCAACTCGCAACAGCAGCAGCAGCAGCAACTTTTGGGTTTTTGCATGTAGAGAAAATCTCCAACATTTTGAGAGCCTACTGTCTACCAGAGAGGGTGGGGGTAGGGGAGGAAAACCGACTCTTTCACCTACACTTTTTGTTGGATTCCAAATTCCTCAGGGGCTGATCTCTGCTGAAATCCTGCTGCTTCCACTCAGCAACTTCTTCCCATGGAATCTGTGGGTTTGGGCACATTTCCCTCAGAATTACACCTAGGCTTCCTTTTTATTTCATCTCAAACTTTTCCATTCTGTTTAAATCAAAATCTATAACTGTGCACCTATGCCTCTCCCATCATTGTGTGTTAGAACGGACAACTCGTTCCTACAGTTTCCCAGGTGCACGTGGATAAGACCTGGGTACCAGAGGAGTGTTTGGAGTGCACTCTGAGCCTCATCTGTGCCTAATTTAGATCATGAGAGTGAACACTTCTGAGAGAATGCTGTAATAGAATGAGACTTTTGAACCTTGCAATAGTAGTAAATATGTTTTCCATTTGGAAAGGGTATGATCTTTAGGGACCAGGAGTTGGACTATGGTAGGTTAAGTAGAATGACCCTCATCTACGTCCACACCTTCATCCCCCAAACCTGTGAATATGTTCCTTGGCCAAAGGGATTTTTGTAGATAACTTTACAATCTTTAAAACAGGGAGATTATCCTAAATTATGAGTACACCCAATATAATCACAGGAGCCCTTAAAGGCAGTGCAAAAAATGAGGGGCAGCGTAAGAGGAAGTCTGATTCCACTCTGTAAGAGGGATCTCAATCCTACAACTGCAAGGAACAGAATTCTGCCAATAAAGGTCTTTCCCAGAGCACAGCCAATTTTTACAGTGATTATGGTCTTTGAGATCCTAAGGATAGATTCAAGCTAAGACATGTTCCTGGACCTCTGACCTACAGAACCATGAGGGAGTTAATTTGTGTTTTAAGCTTCTTTTAAAATTAAACTCCAACCATTCCTTTAAAGTAGGTTGAGTTTATGAAATGATTGTCAAGGGATCATGTTGCTTGTCACTAGTTTTTATTTTGGAAAGGTGTGAAATTGAGTTTATACTGCTTTTCCTCTCAAATCTATTCTGATCCTTGGGAGACATAATTTGCACATTGGCAGCGCTCCCTGAATGTCCTGCCCCGATTGCGATCATACCCACCGGAAACCAGATACCATTCTCTGCATTACTTCTAACCCCCCAGGTGTTCTAGGTGGGCTCACTCTACTGTGCTCATTCTCAGCCTCTCCACCTTTTTTCTGGGTTGTGACTTGTATGCATGTACGAGTCTGCTTACGCTGTTCATACGATACTATGAACCAGGTCATTTAAACAAAAGATGCTTCTTTCTCAGGTATGAAGGCTTGCAAGGTCAAGATAGCAGCAAATTCAGTTCTGCTCAGGACTCTCTTCCGGGTTAGCAGACACAGTTCTTGTCTTTTTGCTGTGTCCTCACATGGCTGAGCTCTCTTCTGCTTCCTTGCCTTACAAAGTTGCTAATCTCATCATAAAGGTAACATTCTTGTGACTTCATGTAACCATAATAACCTTCTCAAGGCTCCATCTCCAAATACTACCACACTGGGGCGGTAGGTCTTTAAACACAATTTTGGGGGCAGGAGGTGACAGTTCAGTCCAAAGCACCTTTCCTGTGGGTTCCACTTTTGCCCTCACCACCTCATCCCCACGGGAGGGTCACCAAACCAGGTAAAGGATTCTTCGGCTATTCTAGACTCGAATTCGGAGGTGACTTGGGAGTATTCCAGCAATGCCAGGGCATGAAGTGGAATGGAAGGAACAAGAAACTAAGCCACTGGCATCGGGTTGTCAGGTGAGTCTGTCACAGCCTTAGGAGGCTTTCCTGCAGCATCCATGTGTCCACATCCCAGGCAATGGTAGGTACCAAGATTTATGCTTCTGCAGCTACCCAAGCGTCCGAGTGGCGCTGTCGCAGTTGGGATGCACCGTGTGTATTCTCCTTGTGCAGGGTCTGGACTTCCCACGACCACTATCTGCTAAAAGTAGGCTCTAGACTGCAAATGAAAAAGTTGGAAACATGAACCGTTACCAGTAATGGCATGAAGCTGTCGAGAGATGGTACCTGAGTGCTGCTGCCAGAGGTTTCCTTGAGATCGTGACTGAGGAAGGATGGTGCTTTATGCCTCTAATCCCAGGAACTGGGGAGGCTGAGACACGAGGGTCACTTGAGGCATTCAAGTCTAGCTTGAAAAACATAACGAGATCCCATCTCTAGAAGACAATTTCAAAACCGAGGCAAATGCATTGCTTCATGTCTATTGTTTCAGCTATGTAGTCTGAAGCAGAAGGAGTTAAAAGCTACAGTGAGTTAGGATCACACCACTGCTCTCTAGCCTGAGCAACAGGGTGAAACTGACTCTTAAAAAAAATCATAATTATTTACCAGTATAACATTTGCCTCAACAAGAACTGCTACAAAGTTCATCTAACATTAAACCTTATTTCAATGGCCGGCCCAAGGTTATTAAAGTAGCAAGGAAAAATATGTTCAGATAGCACTCGAGGTTTGCAAAAATAAAACATTCACCTAGTTACTGTTCTCAAACCATTCATTTTTCATATCCCTTATCTGGAGGAAGCTTTGAACAAAGTTTGGCTGCTGGTCCTAGAAACGTGGTGCGGCATAAATAAAGCCAACTGCTGGAATGTAATGATACTAACAGACCTTTTCCTCCTCTGGAAAGTTGGCTTAGGAATTTCACAGAAAATTTGGTTTTTTTCTAGTTTGAAACTTTAAAAAGTGTTTGGCATTCCTTGTGTACATTTAGGCTTAATGTATGAAACTTGAGTTCAATTGGCAGAAACATACTCTTCAGACAGCATTTGAGGGTTTAGCAAATATTTATTTTTCACCTACGTTGCACCAAATAGTAATTGTACATAATGATACATTTAAATTATGTAGTAAATAGTGGCAGATCCATGCCATAGTGAGACACATTGTCAGTGGTCCTCGCAGCTTGTTACCCAATAATAATAAATTGCATGACTTATAATCCATGACAAAGTATGGCACATGCTGTTATGGACCCAGCCGGGAAAACAAAAGGATACCAGACAGACGAGAATACCCCAGTGCAGAGCTCTAGCTTATAACTAAGCCATTTGCATACAAACAGAACACATTCAATTTATATGAAAGCCAAATATAAAGCTATCCTTCCAAGAAAAAAAAAAACAAAAACACATCAGCTTAAATAACACTGCTACCATACAGACTGTTCATGGAAAATCTATTTATATCTGATTCGAATGCAACAGTTGTTGGCCTGGAAAAGGAGTATTTATTTAAAATATAACTCCTTGTGATACTTTGCTGTGAGAAAAAGAACACGGGCTCCTTTTCTCCTAAGTGTGGCATTTTCTCCTGGTATCTTAAATATTGATACAATAGTAAATACTTTTCATAATTATGTTTTCCAGGCTAAAGATGTCACAAAGCAGTTCATTGTTAAGGACAACAGCTTCTGTTTCATGCTTAAGGCCAGCACTCAAATTGATTTATTATATTTTACAAATTTTACAAATGTTCTTAATTACTATGAAGATTTACAAAAGTCTAAACCCTATAGGAAATAGTGGACTCTCAGTAAAAACATGCTAAGTAGTTAACTAACTTTGAAAAGAAAATAACTATAAAATATATATGGAACTGCCACATAGTAAACAGGCAAAGATCTTCTGTTCTCTGTACTCTAGAGCTCTTATGAAGATTATTTGTATTTTTAATCCCCATTTCTCCAAGTCGATTACTTTGCATAGAAATAGCAATTAACAGAAAAGTAAGCAATGCAGACTGTTAGACATGGAAGCAAGTCACAAAGCACGAAGTAAAACCCTTTGAATTGTAATCTTCCTTGCTACCAAATCTGGATCTCGAGCTCAGGGTGACCCTCTGCTGAGAAAGGAGGTGAACACTGTTTTATGTCAAGGCTCATTCTATAGTCACAGGGCCTCTCTCAAAACAGAGTAACAGAAGCAGGAGACTGACCTAGTGGAGGGGCTCCTTAAAATATAGGTAGTGGTTATAAATTTTGCTCAGCTGTGTCTTCCTAGAGGATTTGATTCCTCTCCCTCAAGTTCAGGCCTGGGGATGACATGGTACCATCAAAGGCAATCTCTTAATCCCTTCATGTCTTGCAGGTGCCTGAGTATGTGACCTTCCTGAGTTCAAGGATCCATTCCTTTGTAGTTTCCCAAGCCTGGGCATTTCTCAAAAGGGATTTGATTTTTAAATTCTAACCCCAGACAGAACTAAAGGATATTTTTGTGATATGCCTCACATCAAATTGTCAAGAGAGCAAGGTACACTGACTGCTTTGTGTTTCGTGAGGGTAAGAGAAATTTATCTTATGTGTGGTGTGTGAGGAGGGAGAGATACTGGGGAAAAGTGAAAGTCGTGGGGGACACAGGACACATCCTTGACCTGGGGCGTGTGTACTTGCTCTTTCCCTCTACTTTCCTGGTCCCCAGAAGCTGGCAAAAACAGGCAAGTAGTGTGATACAAACACACGTTAAGAGATATATACACACACACATATAATTCTGTACCTAATTATATATGTAATTTAGTGCTCTCCCTAAATTGTGAACATGATTCCTCAGAATTTTATCAGGTTACTTTTCATTCATATTCATAATATTTCTGTGGATTAAATTTTCCAAGAATCAATTTTTGACATTTTATGCAAAATATTTTTCTGGTGAATAGTTACCTTATTTTGGTAAAATGGCTTTTTTTGTGCATTTAATCCTTAAGACTTGTGTCAGAAAAGTTATTTTCCACAGCCTTATAGTTTCAGTTACTAAATATTAGTTCACAAATTACATTATTACAACCATTAACTACTTGTCTTGTTACGGCAATAAAAATCGCTTGTGTCTTACCTGTTTTTTCCTCATGTATGAATGGGAGAATATTTTCAGTAAATTATGCATTGTTGATTTATCTGTTCACTTTGAGTATATCTGACATAAATTTTTCTGCCCTGTGATCTTGGTTCATGATTTTATTTCTCCAAATTAGGCAGGATGTTATAATACAATAGAAATACAATTTTAAAAAATCACTTCCAATACATACTGTTTTCGATACTCTTGGTGGGCAGCAATGCCCTCCGGTGGACTCCTAAGGAAATAGCAAGTAATTTATCCATAGGATTCAATTTTCAATACATGTGTATTCGTAGATGTTCTGGAATTTAACTTATCTGAATAAGCTTTTAAAACTTATTTATATATTATAGAATAAAATTACAAACATTAAAAGTTATCTATCCTTTAATTATACAGCCTACAGCAGGGGTGGGCACCTGCAGCCTCAGGGGCCACGTGTGGCCTTCTGGAGCCTTGAGTGCAGCCTTATGACTGAATCCAAATTCTACAGAACAAGTCCTCTCAGTAGAGGGATTTGTTCTGTGAAGTTTGAATTTCGTTGTGGAGCCACACTTGGGGATCTTGAGGGGCACATGTGGCCTTGAGCTATCTTTGAAAACTGAAATATGTAAAAGTCAACATGACTACTTGTAATTATTGTGTATAATCCACTTGCTCTCAATTTAAGTAAAAGAATCTCATGAGAATTTCCTATATCATAAAGGTAATGGTTACATATGTAAGGAAAAGGAAAGACTTCAAGAAATATTCCCAAATTCAGAATTTTGGTAATAGGTGAACATGCTCTGAATACCTCAGTAATTAAGGAATCTCAAATAATTTTCCTGTATGTAAATATAAAAGGAAAATTTATCTGATAACAAATGCTTTTTCATTTTTTCACAAATAAAACATTGCTGAAATCTAAAAGCCATTATGGAAACAATTTTAGAAACCTGTTTTAGCACTGCTAACTATTTTGACTGAGATGACAAACTACGTCTAAACATAATCTCTATTAAATCATGAAATAAGCTTTAAAATTTTAAAAATTAATTATTTCTGCAAATGAACTAGATATAGAATTTGATCATCTGTTTTCGAATCTTTCCTAGACAGATTACCACAGGTGGGCAGCGAACACTGATTACAGCAGTTGGAATTTTAACTGTAACTTGGTTAGATTCAACATACTTGGGTATCTTTCTGAGAAGTTACCTTAGCTTCACTCTTTCCACACTGCAGTGAAGTTTTAAAGGATGTGTTTGGTTATGAAACACTAGTATTATTTAATGAATGTCTTATGAAATCACAAACTTCAGTGACATTTTTCCTTCATGGTTTATGGCAGTCACAATACACCTGCTCCCTAAAACTCCTGACTTAGACAGCACGAATACAACAATTCTGAAAGAGTACAGAGAGTTCACATGAGAAAGCTGAAGTAGCCAATATTCTGTATATCTTATAGTGTGGCAAAGAAAATTTCTGAAAGATATATTTTTATATTCTATGATTATGAAATTCCGATTTTTCTTCAATAGTCTAATCTTAAGTCTTATAAGGGTAAAATAATTACTATGGAAAAGCATCCAAGTTACTGAAAACTGCAGCTATGGTCCCTTTTTCATAAATATAATATGAAAACATTAAGCAACATACCTATTTTTCAAACTAGTTAATTTCATGTGAGATTTGTCTGACTGGTCAAATGAGTATATAGAATAATTTATTATAACTTTTATAGTCACTTCTGTATTACAGAAATTCCTGTTAAGTAATATGAAGTTGAATGGTTTCTCATTTCCTTTCTGTTTCCAAATATAAATTCTTCAAAAGACAGTAGATGCTTTCAGCCCGTCAGGAGTCCAGCGTGTGCCTGGGCAGGCGATAGTGCTCGGATTTGGGACGGAGCTTCTTTTCCTGTGGGTTGGCGTACTTCCACTTGGAGGGTGCCATCTTGAGCTTTTTCCTCCTCTTATCTGTGCACCATACCTTTTCACAGTATTCTTCCACTCTCTGGAAGTTGCTATAACCAATCAGCTGCAGGAATTCCTTGTACCATGGCTTCGCTCCCTGGGGAATGCTGCTGTGGGCAGGACAAGGCATTTTGTGGGGCCCATCCTCCTCATCGTCTTTGTGAAACATTTCCTCCACTCTCTCCTCTTCCACTACCTCCAAGGTGACTTGACGGACGGTATGGACAAAACTGTGCTCTACTGTCTGGCAAAAATACGTGCCAGCATCTGACCGGCGTACCCTGAGAAAGAGTAAACCGAGATCCATCTGAACCACTCTGTCATCCGTCTTCACCTGCAAGGGCACAAAAAGTAAAGGGTACTGGAGTACTATGCAGGAGGAAACTGACATTGTCCACCACAAGTTTTTTCATTTTTGTCACGTAATGAAATCGTAAAATTCTAAGACACTAAATCATGTGTGATATTTTGAAGTTGTTTATATTGAAGGCCACTTCATATCAATCTTAAGGTTATTTCACATCAGAGAGCCAAGAACACCATTCTCCCTAATGATTCAACTAATCACTAAAATGAAATGAGGTAGACATGGTGGCTCATGCCTGTAATCTTTAGTTTCAGAGTTTGAGATCAGCCTGGGCAAAGGGAGACCCCATCTCTACTAAAAACAGAAAACTAGCTGGGTGTGGTGGCATGCGCTATAGGCCTGAGCTACTTGGGAGGCCATGGCAGGAGGATGGCTTAAGCCCATGAGTTTAAGGTTGCTGTGAGCTAGGCTGGGGTACTCCAGCCTGGGTGGCAGGGAGGCACTGTCTCAAAGTTAAAATATAAATGAAATCCTCATTTTATTCTAACCTGTTTTTTTAATGAACAAAGCAAATGCCATTTCCCACATTCTTTCAAGGATTTTTATCCCTTCTAGACCAGTGACTGATGTTTCTATAAGGACTCTTATTAGTTAGAGCACATTTACTCTTACAAAAACCATTAATTCATTGAATATCTATTATATTTCTATAGGCTTTCCATTAACAGCTTTAAAAAAGTAAAACCAGATTTCTACTCCTAAGGATGACAGTTAGGCAAATATTGTTTTAATATACCATCTAATATCTTGTTATAATAAATCATGCACCTTATTTCTATAAATATAATTCAGGGAAAGAAGAACATAAGGCTTTCAATGAACAGCTCATGTTTAACCACAAGCAATTGTCCTAGTGAGCAAACCGTTTGACATGAGGCAGAGCTGGATTAAAATACTAGCACTACCATTTTTTAATTGAGTCACCTGAGACATTTATACAGTTTGCCTTAGTTTTCTTTGTAAAAATGGAGATAATATAATAAAGCATTGCTGTGAAAATAAGCGAGTTTTGTATAGTCCTATCAATAGTTACCTCTGCCTTTTTTCCTGTACATTCCTCTAACTAAACACAAATGTTTTATGTGGCCTAGGATCTTCTGATAATGGTATAAAGGTGACTCACAGTAGCAAACTTCCTCCTAAGGATATGAAAACGAGAGCAATGTTCACCTTTGTCAGCATAAAAGACATGTGTAGGAGAACAACTACAACCACACTGGCCAGAAAGGCTGTCCAGGAGAAGCGTGCTTTTGTCCCAGTAGAAGGTTCTGGCTGGGACCGCCCGACTGTTCTTGCCAGCCTTGATTAGACCTGGCATAATCGCAGTGGCGATGTGATTACCCAGATGTGAAAACCCATATTGACATTCCATAGTTAGAAAATGCGTTAGTTGTGTAGTAATAAATGGGGATACTATTAAGTTACGAGATTTTCTACAGGCTTTTTTTAAAAAGCCATGTTAAGTATATAAATCACTCTGAAGCTTCAGAGTGACACGGTTGGGGAGGCAAAGTGCATAAGCCCTTGGAGGCGCTTCCCCTGACTTGGCAGAAGCATCCCCTGCTGGGCGGAACACACCCAGTATGGAACCAAAACCCGCAAACCAAACCCATCTTTGCTATAGAAAGACAATGTGCTCTACTAGTAGGTTTTGTCCAGAATATCCTTAGCACCTGCCACAGTGAACTCTTAAAAGACATTGTGTCCCTCCACTCATTTTACCCACTTCTGAGACAAACCTCTGTCAGAATTTTTCACCCATTGCCAGCTTTTTCCATACATTTACCATCTCTTGCAACCTGTGACCACGCTGTGCCTCTGATCCTACTGACTGAAGCGCAGCCTCCATTTATAAAGATTGTGCCTACATCTGTCATAGCCAGACCTGCCTCTTTCAACTTTCTTTCCCCTGTCGTAAATGTCCTTATCCTGTTCTGGGTCTTGTCTTTATTGCTTCCTTTCTTTCTGCAGATTTCTTGTACCCCCTAAAGTACAATCCTCCATCCTTCACTGATGTCAGGCATTATTTCCATTCTTTTGATACCACTTCTATTTGTTTCGGTCACCTTCCCTAAGGTGGGGTATCTTACACGCAGGTAATCGATTGCTTTATTTCCTATCCAGAAACATTGACACCTACCTGATCCTCCGTTATTACCTATGATCAGTGTCTTTCTGCTCTGTTGCTGTTAGTCAATTGACCCCCATTTACTAACTTCCCCGTTTCTAACAATTACGACGTTATCCTTCTCCCCTATCCTCAAGAGTCAATCATTTATACTTTCTTCACACCACAACATGCCACAAATTCCTACTGTTGCCACAGTATTAGATTGTTATACCCCATGACTGTTTGACCTTATCTCATGAGATTCTCCTAAATCTTTTTCTGTTTCTTTTATTCCCAGATTTATTGTTTCGGGATCTCTGCTCTTGTCTCTGCCTAAAGAGACTTTCCTAAGGTTTATTATTTTTCATCCTGTTTGAACAACCAAAATACAGGTCACCCTTTCAAACTGTCCTCCCTCCTACTCCTATAAAACTGTCCCCCCTCCCTGCCATCATCTCACCTGTTAATTCTTACATACGTCAGCACGCAACATAACATTCACATAGAAAAATAACTTATCAATATTCTTGCAGCATCTTTCCCCATTTATTTCAAGCAAGCACTAATCCGCTCTTATTTAAACCTCACTTTCTTTTGTCATGCTGCTGGTGGAGAACTTGCTGAAATCTCTATTGTTTGCCCTAGCAGATGAGAATTACTTAAACAGATCCTTCCTTTCTACATCTGGATCCCCAAAATTCTTCTTGTAGTTTCTCAAAGTAGAACAGGTGCAAGTCTGAAGATCAATGGGGTTTGATTAATGATTTCTTAAATAACTGTGTTTATTATCACAATCAGTATCAATAACTTTGGCATGTTGAATAGCAAATTCAATGTTTTTATTGCAGATTCTGAACCATTTTCAAAGCCTTAATAGGTTCCAAATGCTAAGAAAATAGAAGATTTAATATGTTAATACTGTGTTCCAGAGAAATAAAAACTAAGCTTCCCTGTGTTGTAAAACACAAAGTTTTGAAGCCGATTGAGTAACATGTTGGGAATTGAGTCATCACTTGGCATACGGCGCTGTAGGCAGAAGTTTTGTGCACCCCACACACACACACCCGACAGTCTGTTCCGTGCTAAGTTCAGAGATACCTACTTCTGGGAAAGAAAAGTCACATTAAACATTTTAATGATACATTGTTGTCTTTGTTATTTGTAAATTAATGTAGCTTTTTATTCAGTTAAAGAACCGACAAGCAGAAGGAAAGTGTTTTAATCTTATGCATATTGAACGAACATTTTAGTATTAGTCGAGCTAGCAGCCCAAGATCTTGATTTACTTATAAGAGCAGGTGATAGGGGCAAACCTGTTCATTCTAGAATGAAATCTTCCCTTTCATAATTCCTTCAGTTCTCCAATCACCACCCTATTTTCCACTTCCAGGTCTTATTCTGATCTTATTCATTTTTCCTTTCCCTTAGTAAACTCCTTTCTACTGTCCACCAATCCATTTTTTTCATTTCCTTCCAGGCCTAGTTAAATTTTATCTTCCTTTATAAATACTTTATAGCCCATACAGATCTTTATTTTTGTAACTCAACAGCATTCACATTTGTATCACAAAATCTGTTTACATTCTTCAAATTATTTCCCCTAAAATTTTCTCTTTAAACATAACTTTCTCAGGTCAAAGGCCTCTCTCCTCCTTCATTTATGAGTAGTTCTCAGATCACAGTGAAAAATGAGCACATATTAATTCACAGGGCACAAGCATATAAGGCAACAGGGTACCCCAATAGGAACATATTCAAAAGTTATTCACATCTAGGTAAATCCAATAATTTGAATAGGAGGCAAGCATGATTTCAGGAGCACTTAGTAACTGAAGGAGCTCCTTCATAGAGATGTTAGGAAAGCAGGTATTTTTTTTTCATAACAGAAACCCAGGACTGGGAAACACGGCATTATGTACAGATAAAGTCTAGACAGGTTCACATTCAAAGACGTGAAAGCACAGCTACTGCCGTGGAAATTGTCCTCCACCGCTCATTTGCGGGTCAGAGAGAGTGCCTTTCTCCGAATGTTGATCTACCCTCCTGGATACAGCAAATCCACACTACAAAGTCAGGAATAGAAGCAACTTTAACTCTGTGTGGAAGGCCGTGTATTATGTAGGTGAAATGTATCTTCCATCATCTATACCTGAAAATAGAAAATGACTTAGAAATTTGTTTTTGAAATCTTTCCACAACTTAGTCTTTCCACTTTAGTTAACTGTGTGCCTCCAACATCCTATCTGGATTACAGAATCATTTGTATCCAGCTGTGCTTTTTCTGCCAGATTTCCTTGGTCCAGAAGACAGTACATAATATATCATTTCTGTCAAATATTCTTATAGGCATTCTTTACAAACACAGAATTTTTTCCCAAAAATGGTTTTAATATTCTTAGCTATAAAGATGGATTCAGTATGTTTTATAATGTCAAAAAGAAGGAAATGAACAAAACTCTGCACATCTGGTAGCTGGTCAGGAAGAAGCAGCGATTTCCACGTGTGTCAGCCATATGTTCCCACAATTTTCATAGGAAAGGGACAGACATAGGCCTTGAATTGGTTAAATACAGACTATATTAATTTTTAGTCAAGAAATAAAGACCATTTATTTTTTATCTGGCCTGCCTTCAATACTATGTATACATACATATGCATTTATTTGGTTAAGTTACAGAAAATAACCCTAATAGGACAGCATAAAATATTTTTATTAAAAATACTCTCTAATGTGAGCCTGATCCATGATAAAGATATGTAGTAGATACATGGTGATGAATAGATCATTTGGGGAAATATGTCATGCCATACAAAAAACAACTATGGAAAAGCAATCTTTATATCTGAGAGAATGCTGAGTCACCATAAATAAGAACTTAAAACCATAATGTGATAAACATGGTATGTTAAAACCATGAATTCTGGGCATTCATAGTTGAGAATGGATTAATATCTAAGAGATGGAACAAAATCTTGTAAGTCAACAAAGTGTAAAAAAGGAAAAATATATAATGAGGTAATACAGAGAAAGGTTCTTTAAGTAAGCAAGTTAATGTTCAACCTTACTAGTCACCTCAGAAATGCAAATTTAAACAAGACAATGTTACACCAGAAAAAAATTAGAATATTAAGTAATATCAAATTTTAAGGATGTGGATAAACAGGAATCTCAACTTCTTCAGGGGTGCAAGTGATATAGAAATCCTGGGAGCAAGCTGACAATTACAGAAATGAAGGATCTTGACAGAATAATGAAGAAACCTGTACTTGGATGTCCAAGGAATTGTGTTCAGAGACTATCATTGAAATGTGATATGAGAAGTTTTTTATGCTCTGGGTGTCTACACTTAGGGGAATGGATCAATGAAATAGACAAACAGGGATAAATGTAAACATACTGTTAAGTCTAAAAAGTGAGAAACACAATGTGATTTACAACACAATGCATTTATTTTCACAGCTCCCACAGACCCTGAATGCTGTACACTTCTTCCATATGCAATGGTACTGAGCTCATTCCCATGTGTGTATTGGACCTACGTGAGAAGGTAGAACAAACGTGAAGAGAGGTGGTCCCGGGACAGTAAGGTCAAACAAGACATTTGTGTCAACCACTCATTACCATGTGCTGCAAACCAAGCAGTACAATTCACTGAATTCTGCAATTGAAATTAAAAAAAAAAAAAAAATCCCAAACCAAATAAAAATCTCCAGGTGTTGGTAATGATTATTCTGGTTTGGCAACCAATACACTAAGTTTGTTCTAGTGTTGTTCAAGTTCTACTATACTAGAATCAAAGAATCTTAGAAATACTGCTCAAAAATAACAATTTAAGGCTAATGTTCAGTTGAAATTTTCACAGATGAGAAATATCAGAACTAAGAGAAACTGAGCACAGATGATGAAAGTAAACATAATGTATGAAAACAAAAAATGGGCACCACATGCTGCTGTATAGCTACTATAATTGACGTAGGAAAGAAATACTGCATTTCCTAAGGACCAATGGAAAAGGAAAGTGTGATATCTCCTAAGTTTTAAAATTTCTCTAACATATACTTTTAAAATGACTTCTTATAACAAGTACATCTCTCCTGGCACTGAGACCTGAGAAAAATCTCTCCTGGGTATTCCCCTAAAATGAGAGGAAGGTGTCCAGCAACAGCACCAGAGTCGACTCACTTCTCTAAGCAGCATCTCAGTATAGGCTGAAGACACAACGCCTACATCCGCAGAGCTAATCCATGGAGTACAAACAGCGTAGTCCAGATACACAGTTCTATGCTGGTAAAGTTTCATGCCATGTACGTTTCTTATTACGTAGAAGAGCATATGAACCATAATTTCCACTAAAAAGAGAAATTGCAAGTGAAGGGGGGAATTAGCGTATTTTTGAATATCTACCATGTACTGGTGCACCAGGGTGTTCCTCACCATGATACCTGCTGTAATCAGGTGCACAACGACAGAGTGGTCTCAGGGGCTAAGACACAGATCAGTACCTGATTGATGGACCTTGGAAGATATGTTTAATTTTCAAAGACCATCTTCTCGGGGAAAATTAACAGAAGACAGTTCTATTCAAAACTGTCCATGTATGTATCGTCTTCTGACCACCAAGTTGTTTTACATTCTCCCTTGATATTATAGGTGATACCATCATAAAGGACAAAAAATAAAACTGATGGGCAACTTCCTACCTATTCCAGAACTAAAAATATATTTGAGAGCTATAACATCATAAAAATATGCTGGTCAAGGCTAGAAAATATAAATCCTGAACACTTACCTTGTAAAGAGCTGTTTAGAAAAGATGAACACATTTTTTAATAGACTAAAAAAGAAACCTCAGAACAGATGTTTCAAATGAGGCAAGGGTTCGTGCACTTGATGTTATGAAAACACAACATCCATGTGGCACAAACCCCAGTTCTTTCGGTGCACGTGTACAAAGACAGAAACTGTAAACTACGGCCGCCATTCCTCACTTACATACTGCCACGGGCTGGCATGGGTAAGCGTAAGGAAAATGAGTCAGTTGACAAACAAGATGGAAAAACAGGAGAACTGGAAAAATAGAAAAATAAACCAATTTCTAACTGATAACTAGCGGCAATATTAAAAGCCCTTTGTGCATGCTATTTTTTCATTTTTACGGAAGCTGTCTCATAATGTCGTGAGACATTAAATAAAACTATTTCAATTTAGAACGTATAAATTTAGGACTGAAATAAACTCTACATTCTGTGGAATGAACTAAGTTAACTCTGCCTATTAAATTTCTCAGTGGTATTTAATGGACTTTGAATTCTACTTGGGTGGTCTGAAGAAAGACTTAAAGTGACCACTTTTGAGTAAAAAACAAAGTGAAGCACAATGGACGTTTTGGAGATCTGTTGTCAATGTCAAGTCCTTCGTGGTTTCCTATAATAAACACGCACAGTTGTGCATTATTTAAACAGTCCAGCCAATGAATACAATGAGCTGTTTTAAAGTGAAATACTTTAAGATACACAAACACTTATTTTTCCTTAAAGAGAATCCACAAGAAATAATCAATAATCAAGGAAAACAATAATTCCTCCATAATTACCAAAAAGATTTGTAAGTTGGTCCGTTGTCGAAAGCAGTTTGCTTGTCTGCCTTACACTCTCCTGGCATAGATGTGATACCCAATTTATCTGGCCAGGCCTGCTGGCTCACATCTATAATCTCAGCACACTGGGAGGCCAGGTCAGGAGGATTGAATCAGTTCAGGAGTTCAAGACCAGCCTGAACAAGAAAAAGACCCTGTCTCTATAAAAAACAGAAAAATGATCTGGGTGTTGTGGAGGGTGCTTGTATTCCCAGCTTACTTGGAAGGCTGTGGTAGGAGGATGGCTTGAACCCAAGAGTTTGAGGTTGCTGTGACCTAGGTTGATGCTGTGACACTCTAGCCTTGGGCAACAGAGTGAGATTCTGTCTCAAAAGCATGTATCTTGCAATTGCCTCCAAATTTCACCAAAGGGGATTTACATAAGTTTATTTAACTAACCTCTAGAACTCAACTTTATTTACAATGTCTTTGGAATATACTTTGATCTTTGTCAGTAAATGACTAAAGAATCTCATCCCAAAGAATATATTTCAAGAAACTTCCCATTGTTTGGTTTCATTGAAAATCTATTGCAATGAAATTTTAATATCAGTGCAAAGTGAGGACTGAGTTTTTATAAAGACTTTTTTTCTCAAAAAGATTTTTCCGAATACTCATTTCATGAGGCTGTATTTGTACCTCCACTTTTGTGCCTTTAAATCAGGGGTCAAACTTCCAGTAAAAAGTTATAGAGTATATAATTTTGGCTTTGCAAATCCTATGGTTTCTCTGTCTTAGCAACTCAATTTTGTGATTGTAGCACGAACACAGCCACAGACACTATGTAAACAAAAGGGTGTAACAGTTTTCAAATAAAATTTTATTTATAAAAGGCAAAGCGCCATATTTGGCTCCCCTGGTTGTAGTTTAACTTTTGTTAATCCTCTGTCAGGTTCAGGAGAATCTACTTTCAAGTTGAAAATAACATATTCCAAACTCAGAACACTTAAAATGTATATTAAGGCAAGGAGTTATTTACTAATCTTATAAATAGCTGAAAGAAACTATGGTTTTCATCACGAGAACTGAAAATTACATACAGTGAACTAAAACACTTGAATCTAAGCAAATGCACATTTAAATTTTCCTCATTTATAGTTTTCAAATGCAGTGTTTCTGCATTTCTCTAACTCTTAAATGTATAAGAAATACTTCAACTGTGCAATCAAGCGTCTTAACAAGCATGATTTCTTAAGGATGTTGTTCAGGATTAAATGTTTGCAATTATTTTGGAGATTTGTTAAATAAAGGTACATGGATTCACAGAAATTGAGACTTCATAAACTATAGTAGTGGTGTTTTCGTTGTAATTATAACAGTTTCATCGTCTGTTATCACATAAATGTGCACGCATTCATTTGGGCTGGTATTTCAAATTAAATCTACATGTAGAAATATGTATGGCCAGTGAATTTAAATAAAAACAGAAGCCTTTGGAACAGCCAAACGTTGATTCTTTGGCTAAAAGTCACCTTACCCACATAAACTATTTCCTCTCAATTCAGCAAACACTGGGACGTTCTCTTAAAACGCCTTAATTTTTGTCCGTGATTTTTTTCTCTCCCATGCATGTTCACTTTGTTTCACCAGTTAGCTACACATTTTCTTTATGGCGACTTCCCTTCAGCCTATAAACGTTAAGTCCCCCTTTTACTACAAGTAAAACAAAACTTTTCTACTTGTCTACCTTTATCAACTGTTTTCATCCAAACCTTTTGGTAGAGTACAGTAAACTGGCTGTTTCCAATTCAACACAGCCCTATTTGTCATTTTATTATTAAATGGCTCCTACCTTAACCACTCCCCTTAACATAGTCTCCCTGGAGACTGTATACTTATTTTCAGCATTGTTCAAAGACTACTATTCATTTTATTTTTATCCAATTCCTTTCACTGACTTCTATTATACCATACCATCTGGATTTCACTGGTTTTACTTATTTAAGTCATACCACTTTAGAGGCACTAACTGGTTGTACACTTTGTGCCAGGCACATAGTGTGTGTAATATACTAATTACTTCAGAAATATTGTAAGTTTTAAGTATTGATTATATATAAAGCACCTGGAATAGCACCAATATCTCTGCCATAAATCTTTTCTTCATTGTTTATCATGCCACTTGCCTACTCAACTTCTTGGGTGAGGCCATTGTCTTTTCCTTTGCATTCAACAGAACTTTTAAGAAACACATGTATTATAATTTTGTGTTTGTATTTGTCATCACTACAGGACCAAATAAAGGAAGAAAACATTCTTTTAGTTAAAAAAAATGAGGTAGAGTATTGTGAATTTGGATCTACATAGGCTCAAATGATACAGCCCTCTTGCTATGATATGGAAGTCATCTAATAGGGAGAGTAGAAGCTTAAAAAGGCAATCTGAGGGCAGATCCTGTGGCTCAAAGGAGTGGGGCACCAGCCCCATGTGCCAGAGGTGGCAGGTTCAAACCCAGCCCTGGCCAAAAACTGCAGGAAAAAAAAAAGGCAATCTGAGAATGAATATACATTTATGTATATGGTATTTAATAATAGTTAATGGTATCAGTGCTTCAAGAAGGAATAGATCAAAATATGGGCATATTCTCTGCCATGTGAACATGAGGAGTAGTGCCTTTTTCATCAAGACTGCAGAAGCATTCTCCACTCAACCCTGACAAAGAAATTTATGTAAGGATTGATCTAACGTTAAGAGCATTTTTTAGAAATTAAGTTCCAAAACTTTCTCTATGAAGTTTTTGGTTTGTTCCACATTTCAGAGCATCTGAACCGTATTTAGAATTCCGATTTGAGAAGAGTTTGTGGTGTAGTAGAAATTACATGAATCTGGATCTGATACTAGCTATGAGTAGTAAGCAGGAGGATTATTAAACATGTCTCAGTTAGAAAACAAATTTTTAGAATAAAATCGCATGTTTTTGTTGGTACATAAAGTAGTCCTTGGTACTTGGACAATGAAAGCAGCACAGCTTTGGATTCAGAAATACCTCAGATCAAACCTTGGGTCTGTCCTGACCCCGAGTTACAGCCGAGTTTCTGCTTGTGCACAGGAAGGACTATCTGAACATGCAAGTGTGAGGTGCAGGCCTAACGAGAGAAGGCACCTGCCGAGACCCTGTGTGTAGTAAGCACTTAGCATCAATTTTGTTCTATTAAATTCTTTTTTTTTTTTTTTTTTTTGAGACAGAGCCTCAAGCTGTCACCCTGGATAGAGGGCTGTGGCATCACAGCTCACAGCAACCTCCAACTCCCGGGCTCAAGCGAGTCTCTTGCCTCCGCCTCCCAAGTAGCTGGGACAGCAGGCGCCTGCGACAACGCCCGGCCATGTTTTGGTTGCAGCCGTCATCGTTGTTTGGCGGGCCCGGGCTGGATTCGAACCCGCCAGCTCAGTGTACATGGCTGGCACCTTAGCCCATCAAGCCACAGGCGCCGAGCCAGTTCTATTAAATTCTAATTCTTAGTATATCACAATGACTACATTCGATGCTATGAATGTAATTTATGGAATGTATATTGAATGTATTCATAGCAACGAATTGTACCTTTAGACTTAGCCAAGGAAAAGTGTTCTTAAAAAGTACTTAGAAGGGCTTTCCATAAATATTTGTCAAATTAAAATATATAGATATTCCATTTTTTATCTTTAAAGAAGCCGAGAGTATAAAATGTACATTTGAGAATTACCGTAATCCTGAGTTTCTAAGGATTAATTAGAAGAAAAATTTTAGCCACATGAATGTCATTCTGGATAACTCTAGAGGCTGAGTTTGGATATGAATGGGCAGATCTTCCAGAATCAAATTTCAGTTCAGCAAAAGATGCATTTACCCTGTGAGTTGACAAATCAATGAATTCTTGTGATTTGTAACAGTGACAAGCCTAGACAGCTGTCATCAAAGGTATTCTATAAAGCATACTCAAAAGAATTAGACTAGGTAAATTTAAACATCTTTTACAGTGGTCTAAGTCTGGTAATAAAGTAATTATGTTGCATGGTAAATAAGACATATAAATGGCAATGGATGCAAAAACGGTCCTTAAAATTCAGGACTCACATCCAAAATCATTTTGCCTTGCACCTACATCAGCCTTTAATGAAGTCAGCAATTTTGGGTATTACCTTATTTTGGATTGTAAGTACAACAATCTATCACTATGCCTATGAGAGCTATGTATATCCAATTACGATATAATTTGAATGCACAGAGTAAATTCTAAATTTCAAATATAAGTAAATATAATCATTATGGTCATTTGAATGTAGTTGAAATTATACACTAAAACTTATGGGAGACAAGTAGACTATATCACAGTTACGAAAAAGAACCTTATCATTGAACACTGATCGATGCAGCACGTCAAGATTATTTGGTAAAGATTTCCAAATGAGGCAGATTATGGTGAGTTCCAAATTAGAAACAGAACATCAAGTGGAGAAAAGCGCTGATCAAAGAATCACTTCTCTCTTCTGAAGCCTTGCAACTTGCAAAAACTACGGAAATAGTCCCAGGTCCTCCCCTGCCAAGCGACTTGTGGTGGAATTTTAAAGGCCATTTCTTCTCAGTGAAATGGAAAATACTTTAATACTACATCAACAACGTAATTCAGTACCATATTCAGCTAAAAAAATTTTGGACGGGGTTTATCCTTATGATGTCATGAAATCTTGGGAGAATTTTCCTACTGATTGAATTTCTATATTTCTAATAGCCGTTAAGTTAAAGTGTCTTTCTCAATATCCCAATAACTTGAGATTTATTATGCAACGTTATTAATATCCCAGAATATACTGTCTGAATTTGGGCCGAAACCATGTTGAGATTTTAGTTTTCTACTACAGGTTAGGAAAAAAGGCATCAAAATTCAAAGTGCTCCACATTTCAAATTAGCAATCTTGGGTTCCAGTGACAAATGTTTAGCCTTCAGTGACAAAGTTAGTAGAAGACTGGCACTGACTCACTCTATCCAGTACCCACACATGAGCTCGCCCTTGTGACCCAAGGCAGATCTTTAACATTTATCTTCCCCCCTCTACTCGCAACTTTCTTACTACCACCAACCATTTCTCCAATATTCGCCGTGGTCTAGCTCCCTCTGAGATAGCCATTATTTTTCTACTTGATAATAACACTTCTGTGAAGAATGAGTTCACACCCACATAAACGCCAATCCCCTGCTTTCCCGGCCCGCTCCCTATATCCAGCCGGCCCCTTTACTTGCATTCTTCTATCCCGTAACTTCCTCTGGGATATTCCAGCTGCATATCTTCCATCTCTAAAGGTAGCCAAGTTATCCTTCCACCATCATTTAGGTGTACAGACATATACGCGTCACTAAATTTGCTTAAAAAGCTGAAAGCTGGTGCATTTCCTTTGTTTCCAGTGGGCAAGAACCTTGGTGTTGATGTGTTGCCTGTGATTTAAGACTTATCGTGCAACCAGTTTAATGTTGCAGTGGCTTTTGTTATTTTAATCATATTATCTACATATCCCAGACATGTGTATTAAAGGTCATTATTATTTCTTTATAATAATGTCGTGGTTTATGCAACTTCGGACTATCGTTTTGACAACATCATGTGAAACTCATAATGCTATACATATCTCCTAAAAAAATTCAATTTCCAGGATCCAATTTTGGATTTATAGAGATAAAATTTTTATTTTTATATGTACATAAATATATGTAGATAATTTAAACGCTTAGACATATACATTTTATATGTACATAAATTATAAAATTGACATTTTAAATAAGACTATTTGGGTGCTTAAAATGACATGTATTATCTGTTTACCAATCACACACTATTACAAGACATCGTGGTGTGAATATGCAACTATGAATTACCTCCTCTTTTCTCGTTTCACGACCTTTCTGTACAAACCAGATGACTTTGGCTTGTAAAGACCGCGGGGTGCACTCCAGCAAAGTGCTGTTGCCCTCTATGCCGTAAGCCAGCCGCTCTTCAGTCTTATCCAAAGCATTCCCTACGACAGGAATATTAACATCAGCTGTGTGACTTTGCTTTTCCTGGCAAATAATATCTTAAAATATTTAATTCCCCGAAGAAACTCATCACATCTTTCTGATTTCTATTCAGGATCACTTAAAGGCACTTAGACAGTGGCATACCAAACTCTAGACATTTAAAAGTGCAAGTGGGCTCTCCGGTGTAAATTTGGTTCCGAAGGACAAGAGAGGACAGAAAGAAACATCAATGTTAAGGTCATGGAAACTCAATGGCATCACCTATCAGTCAGCAGGGAAAAGGTGAGCACCAAATATTCAATCAAGGCAAGGACCAAATTAATGATTACAAGCAAAAGCAGAAAAAAAAAATCTAGGCAAAAGGGCATTACATAAACAAAAGGGTGAATAATAGTTTGACAAAGCCTTGCACCTATCCAGGTGTTGAACTTGTGCAATAGAGCTTCTTAATTATATTGTGTGTCTTGGACTTAAATTCGCATACAGGCAAGCATACTTAGCTGCAGTGGGGAATAAAAGCAAATGGAATTATTCTCTTTGTTTTAACCTAGACAAATTTAGTAACTAGAATCTCAGGGTTATTTTCCCCTATGCTTGAATCCTTATCACCTTCAAAACTGAACCCTAACGTTGTCTAAGACTCAGGCCCTGCCTTTTCTTGCCAATATTCCCAGATGCTTGAGTCCTGCGCTAAGACCTGCACCGAATCCTGGGTCAGCCTGGGGCCTCACAGTCTGACGCTGCGTCACAGTTTCTGGCTCTGTGTATAACCACACTGGACTCTCAATTATTGTGCCCTCCTCTTATTTAGTGGCGAACCCACTAACACTAAACACGGGCTGTTTACCCACCACCACCACCATGTGAGAGGAATCAGAGTGTTTTTCTGTCTTCAATTTCTTATACTTGCCTAAATCTGAAATTTTCTCTATTCTTTAGCCATCAGACCACCCAGCATTCACCCACACCACCAGCCCCAGCACAAAGCTCATCCAACTTCATTTTATTTTATTCCAAAGCTTAGTAGGTGGTGTGACACAAGTACATCACTTGGCACAAATCACTAAGGTATGTAACATGGTGAGGACATCCCTAGCTATGAGATAAAAAGATAAACCCTACAACTCATTATTGCACTAACTACCTACATATGCAGAATTTTTTTTGTTTTCAATTTGTTTATTATGACATGCTTTTGATTAGCTAAATATGCAGCATTCTTGTTCTAGATTTCCGTCATTTTGACATCTAATATTAAAGCTTGGATGGTGTTATATAAAACTAACTATGTAAAAATTGCATGTCAAATGTACAGAATTTTAACTACATGGAAAAAAAATACTTTTAGTTACATCATTCTAGTACACATAAACCACAGCAAATAGGACCCTCTAAGAAGCACTCATTTTACTGATATACATTCTAGGTAACCCACAATAATTGATCTTTTATGCATTACCAGTAAATTGCTGTCCCAAACACTGCTGAGCGGCATTCCCATGCCGAACATCTTGTCTGCGAAAACGCCTGAAAGAAAGTAAATGCATTTAGAAGATCTTCGTATTTCAATTTCTCAGACTTTATGTACAGCCAACCGCTTTAAGGATGCAAGCAGTATTCTGCTCCTGAAAAAAATGGATCAGTTATATGAAACAAAGATAAAATATCTACATTTCATAGTTTAAAATTTCTATCGAGTGTTCTTTAATAGTTCTATATAACACTGTTCTTTAAATGTTTACATAATTTTGAATTCTAGATCTCCAAGGAACAACTTAAATTTCTCTTCACATTTTGTCTCAAATTTCGTTGAAGAGGAAGTCTTCTGGCTTGAAATGAATGTCTTGGATGGTAAGAGATAAAGACTATGGAATTTGAGGTGAAATACTGTACATAAAATATTTGAGTATAAAACTCCTATATATAATAAAGTACACATGAGAAAACATAAGATTAGTGACATAATTGCTAATAGATAAACTATTATACTATACTCAGCTTTATCTTTAGATACAACATTTAGAAAGTATGACTCTATTCAATGTGAGATGTCTTATACAAGGTTAACAGGATGCCGTCACCTAGTGAGACTCAAATACTAGTGTTTTACCTTTTAATCTGCCTATCATAATTAGGAACATTTTAAGTATATTTTTATATTTAATTGATTATTGAGGTATATAACTAAAAATACAATATTCTATATCTATAAAAATGTCTAGAATATGTCATGTTTTAAATTTTTAAACATCTTTCTGAGAAAGTAAATATTGGGAATTGCCATTATTAGTACTAGAATTCTAAACTCAAGATCTCTAGCATACTTACTTTAGAGATAAAAATAGACGTATTACGTAAAGGTGGAAAATACCACTTCTCTAAATCATGGCATTTCTTCAAGATTGAAGGAAAAACAGAAGGCGAAGCAGAAGTTTTTTCCCTAGACAGTGATGAAGCTTCCAAAGTGACAATGAGAAGCTTTAACCATATGCAAGGATGAAATTTGGAAAAGTGAAACAGATTCAAGTTCTAAGGCCACCAGTAACTTTCCTGTATGATCTTATGCTATTTCTTTCCTGGATCCTTGTATCCTCCCTCATAAAACTGGCTGAATTACACCGAAAATCTATTCCACTCTTCTTTTTTTCTCATTCTAGGGTCTCCTCATTATCACTAAATAATAATAATGTAATGTTATCTCAAGAGATGAGGTGCTTATTATTAGGATGTAAGCACTCCAATTTGTACAAATAATCAACACATTGAACCCCACAAAGGCATAAATGTATTCATGATCTATGCAAATATAACTTAATAAAAAAAAAAAAGACATGAGGTCTTTTGGGTCTTACCCATCAGAGTTCAGGTCTTAATAAACAATTTAATAGATATGTAAAGCTAAGTAGATGAACTTCCAATTTTTAGAATTATGATCTACGTACAAAAGTAAGTTTTAGTTAGTTTTTTCCTTGATTTACTATGAGAGCTCTGATCAGAAAATCTTTCCTAAAATGCCTTTTTAAAGGTATTTTATAAAGTTAATATTAAAACTGCCACCTGGATCATATTACTAAACTAGATTTTAAACAGCTTATAAAGTAGCAAGCAAAAGCAGAAATCTTCATGCTTTGATATTTTAGATGATCTAGATGAGAATTAAACTGCTGTTAATTCCTCATTTTGCTGAGTATTGCTTCAATATTGAGAATCAAAAGTCTGCAGAGCAATAAAGAATAACAGGGAAAAATCAGTGAAATGAAAAATGATTTCCACTTTGCAGAGATGGTGTTAAATCAAGATTATTACATAACCGATGTGAGAATAAAGAGCCCCCAAATCAAGTTATTCTAGATAAGCAATGTAAATAAGTTGAGTGAAAAATTATTGAAAGTTATTGGAAACATGCATTTAAAAAGAAAACTACCATATTCCCCAGCAAGGTTTCAGGTTATACCTTCCCAATATAGTTGTCCTTTATTTCAACATGTAAACAACAAAGGCATATGTGAGGATCAGGAGTTGGAGAAAGATTGGGCGAAGTTGCCTTTCATTCTCAAAGCTGCATACTTTTCCTATCTCTAGTCTCCTAGAAACTTTTAAGAGAACACTGGAAATAGAGAATATACAACAGCAAGGGAGCAGAAAGTATACAGCTTTCTATATTACAGTGTATGTTGGATGACCATTCTACACAAGTGATTTGGATTGTGAATTAACGTTTTTCCCCTGCTGACTCATTTTCACCCTGTGAGCAGAAAAAAGTATTTGTTTTAATGACCAGTTTTCAATTTCTGCTTCTATTCAGGCAGGTCTGAGGCAAGAGTAATCTGCTATAAAAGCAAGCTGCTTTCCTTTCATGTGCTGGAACTTATCCAGAAAGTCCTCCAGGAATGAGTGATGGTTCAAAAGAATTCAACACCACTGAAAGATCTCCATTACATGTCCCGGAACTGAGCCCCTTTCTGACTCTGGCATTTCACATCTTCCCGTCTATTCTTTTGTCCATTCACTTAACTTTTCCTAAGTTCCTCTTTAAATCCACCTCTTCTAAAGACATTATCAAGTTTATGGTTGCACACTTTAGAAAGATGTACCATATACTAGAAAAGATTTAACTATGGAGACTGCTCGGTTAAAATTCATCACTACTGTATGCCTGATAAACCTTTGTATTTATGAGCCTTTGGTGCAAAGCTTATCAACATTTTGATTACCAATGACAACAAAATTGTTACTATTGGTACAATTTCCCTCTTCGTATCCTGATAACTTCGCTTCTGACACATGGAACTGCATTGTTTTAAATAAGCATTCTATGCCTTTGCCCAGATAATTAATTCCTCTGAACTAGAATCTCCTGTATCTCTACCTTTGAGAATGAGCTTAGGGTTGGGTTACGTTGAGAATTAAAGTATTATGTGCATTGCACCTCGTCTAGTACCTTATACATAGTAAGTGCTCAATAATAAACTACTACTAGACTTACAATGCTATTCTTCATGCTAAGTTCTGATTTCCTGTAGGTAGATTATGATTGTTTTTCGTACATCTTACATCTTGCATAGAGTATAGTGTTTGGCTTAGTTGGTAACTAAATCAATAATCAATATTTTAAATATCATGACTATATTCTTCAAGACTTATTTCCAAATATCAATCAGCAAATCAATTAATTTGCTCAATTCTTAAACACCATTGGTAAATTTAGTTCAGAACTGTCAGCTCAACACATCTTTTCACTATTTGCTTCTTGCACCTTTTCTTGAAATACTCACTGGAATGTTAATTTAGCTCAGGTAAAATTACCAAAAGTTTTAAAATAGTGAAGTTTTTAATGAAATTCTACTATAAATGTGAACCTATAAAAATAAGAACTTTACTCAATTGGGTTAAATTAGATTCTGAGAAAGATTTAAAGAAAAATAACCTGAAGTGAAGTAGTAAGAATAATTGAAAGTAATACAAACTGCTTTTCAGTAGGGAAATTTTATATAGTTCTCTATTTTACTTTATTTGGTCTTTGGTTGTTTTATTACAAGAAGAAAAAATACTTTTGTATAGAAGCAAAAATATTTTTCTTAGTGTATTTTCCTAAAGTACAACTTCATATATTTTGAATGAAGAAATATCCTTATTCTTCAAAATACTTTCTGTACCTTAAGATCTATTTCAAGAGCATTGGGAATTACCTTCCCTAAGAAATGGCAATGACCTTACAGCATTGCACACATTGGAATCTGGAGGTTTTTAAGTACTTTTCATTTGTGTTGAATTAAATCACACATTTCATTAATTATACAGGTCACGAATTTGCCTAGGAGTTAAAATATTCACTTTCAGAATGAAATAAATGAAGACCAGCTGGTAGAGAGGACGTAGGGCCACCGCAGGATGTATTTTAGAACTTATTTATTTTGTTTTTAAGTCTTTGAATCCCTTATGTGTGGTAGCTTGCCATTTCCACATTTTAAATTTATCCAAACTTGTTTCATGTCTTGCAGCAAAAGTTTCAAAAGAGAGAAAAGTTAATTCAAACCTGGGTGGAAAAATAAAAGCCCAACAGCATGTTCAGCCCCAGTCTTTCTCCACAACAATAAAGGGAGGTAGTTTCAGGAACAACTCAAGCTTTCCATACTTACAATCTTTTGTTCATAATTTTAGATAAAAATAGCATGAATATTCTTTGTGGGATGGGTTTTAAAAAAAGACCACAGAATGCAGTAGGGATTTTTTTTTAAACAATGGAAATATTCCTCTGGGTACCACGTCTCACCTTTTTGCGTGGGTGCCTGTTGGGTAATAGCGGGAGCAGGATATGCCGTCCCAGGCACAGTAAGGGTCTCGAGCCAGGCAGCAGTCAGCACAAGCACTGCCATACATGTCACAGTGATGGAATCGGACTTGAGCCACAGCCGAAGCAGATCCAACATACAGCTGTTGCTACAGAAATCAGAAAAAGAGGCCACTCGTAGAAATGGACAGAGCATTCACTGAGCTATTACACCGAGATTTTCATTATACACAACCGCCTCAAGCAAATATTAAGACTTATATTATTTTAGTTGCTGAGGATAGATGATGGGATGCTGATCCTTTCATTTCTCCAAAATTTAAAATATGCTTATAAACTTAAATGAAGATTTAGAAAGATTGCTAAACTAAGCATGATTTAAAAACTCAAGGAGATATATATTCTTTTATTCATTATCTTGCATTATCAAATAATGCAGGTCTTCCTTCGAAGATTTTTTTTTAATTTTTTATATTCCAAAATATAATATTTAAGAATTCCTCCAAATTGTATTAACCTGGATGGAAGTGGTACACATTATTCTTAGTAAAGCATCACAAGAATGAAAAAGCAAGAATCCCATGTACTCAAGTTTGATATGAGGACAATTAATGACAATTAATGACACAGTGGGGGTGAGGGAAGGGGAGAGCAGAGAGAAAAAGAGGGAAGGGTGGGGAAAAGAAGAGCAGAGAGAGGGAAGGAGCGAGGGGGTGGGGTCTTGGTGTGTGCCACACCTTTTGTGGGCAAAACACGATTGTAAGAGGGACTTTACCTAGCAAATGCAATCAGTGTAGCCTCAATGAATTCCCAACAATAAAAAAAAAAAGGAAAAAAATAAAGAATTCCTCCAAAGATTTTTAGGAACATCAATAAGAGACTGGATAAGTAAGTGGTCTTTTAAATAAGGAAATATTTAAAAGATTGTGGATATATATATACAATGATCTGGAATAAACTAAAATATATACATGTTAAGTGCAAAAGACAAGCAGAATACTTAATATAAGTTCTCATTTGCCTAAATACGAAAGGCCGTGTACATATAAATTTGAGGCAATACTTGCACCAATGTTTTCTGGAGAAGTTTATACCCAAAATTGCTTTCAGTAAAGCGAAAGGGTAACATTTCACTGTATACTCTTGGATTATTATTGCTTTCATGATTTCATACAAAAAATTATGAAAAGTAATTAGAGACACTATGCTATCATGATTGTGGAAATAAAGCTACTCTTACCTTTCTATAAATGAAGAAAATGGAGACATCTATTAAATATAAATCACTATATAACTGTGTCAGAATCAATTAATAAGCTTAATGGTAAACAAGATGAGTAAACTCTAAGCTCTAGAGATTTGCTCAACACTGCCCCTGTAGTCAGCAATAACATGGCACACTTCACAAGACCTACGTGCTTAAATAAATCATTAAGTGCTCTTCCTATAGTAAGATAATAAATTAAAATTATAACTTGTTCATGTGTAAGGACATTTAGTAATGTTCTTATATCTTTTGGCCTTAACTCACATACAGAGCACATGTGCATACACCCACAACTTACTCTCTTTGAAGAAATCTCCATAGAAATAATAGGAACTGGATCCTGCAATTAAAAAAATATTCCTTTTCAATGAAAAAATAGCTACCTTACTATGACTGCAAATCCCTGAAAACAATTTTGATATGTGACTGGTCCTTTGGCAAACAGCCTATGACTCCCATAATAGTAAACAAATAAGCAAAAGCAATTCTATGAAAATATATCTTTGTTTTTCTAATGGAGTGTAACGGATATGTACATGAGAAAATCAATGAGTAACATAACCAATGTGCTGTTTGTCTTGGGAGTATAGCTTTTGTATTTGCATTTGAATATTACTCATGTTTTGGAAACTCAAATATCTTTAAACTAATCAAGTAAGAATGTTCTTTTTAATAAAGTGAACCCATACAAGTGAGAATATTGTATCTTTGGGCGGGGATTGTTAATAAACCAGGTGATCTTTAATTATTTTTAACCTAGGCTTAAACAAAATGTTTTTCTGTTTCAGTGATCATGTTGAATCACTGGGAACCTAGGATTCTTTGAACAAAATTAATTACCCGATTTTCTTACAATTACACCAAGGGAAGAATAATATATTGCATAGCTCTGAGAGTGCGTGCACTATTTTAGTGATATTGGTTAACACTAGAATGTCTCTAAGGAGGTCAACAAACTCAGATCAATTCTGCAAGAGGAGAATTTCACCTGCAAGATGAGGTGCGCACACTCCGTTCTAGAGATGATTATCTATAAAATAATTATTATTTTTTAAAGAACAGTTGATCCTCTAGCTTGGTAGGCTTAAAAACTTTTTAACTACAGAAACTTTATGATGCATACCTTCATCTACTTATTGAGGGAACCAAGTTTCAAAGTTTATGTGAACAAAACATGGTGGGCACTGTTAATGAGACCTGAGGTCCCTAACGGTATCGTTCATAAATGTCTAATGTGCAAAATAAACAAAAAAACATACCAGCTCTGGCATATAGGAGGGTGGTTAGCCTTGGGGTGTGGCTCTGTAGAATCTGATCTCCAGCACAGACAACAATAAATGCACTACTTTTCGTAACATATTTTCACATATACCCATTACACACATATATAGCTAATCCTTGTTATTTGTAGGCTCTGTATTGGAAATTTGTCTGCTTGCTAAAATTAGTTTTTAACCCAAATATCAGTGATTTTTTGTTTTTTTATTGACAGACATAAATTTGCAAAGCATGGCAAAAAAATTGAGTCACAAGATGCCAACATTTCCATCTGAGATGCAACAAGGTGACATTCTGCCTTGTTTCAGCTTTTACAGAGTAAACCTGGGGCCTTCATGGACTAATGACTGCCATGCTTTTCTTATTTCTGTGCTTTTGGTTGGTGTTTTGTTTTTGTTAAATGGCCTTCAAGTGTAGTGTGGAATTGCAACTTGGTGTGCCCAAACTCAAAAGGCTGTGATGTGCTTTAATGCAGGAATTCCTCTCTCAGATAAATTTCATTCAGGCATGAGTTATATGCTGTTGGCTTTGAGTTCAATGTTAATCAATACATACTAAATAAGATGCCTTTAAACACAGGTACACACAAAACAAAGTTATGTATTGATCAGTTGACAGAAATGTCATAACCAGAAATTTGCTGTAACCTGACCCTGTATTTCCCCCGGGACCAATATTCGGTATTTGCTAACACAGTGTTCACCGTGACTATAGACACTAAAGCTGCTGTGAATAATGCACTGTGACTGAATGTCTTGCATATATGTACATGAACTTGCACAGATAAATCATCTAATATTTCCATTATCATTTTTTTTTTTAGTTAAATATTTGTGTAACTAATACAGGACGATAAAAAGTTCTGTGTTTATCATGCCACAACATTCACAATATAAGAATGTATTTTTTCAGTGTTAATAGGGCATTTGTACATGATGTGCCTTTGCAATAATTCTGAAGTTCATATGTGACTTAAGTGTTAACTCTCTGCAGTCATGATTAATAGATTAAAATTATAAATTTTTTTTGAGACAAAGTCTCCCTCTCTGGCCCTGGGTAGAGTGCCATGGTGCTCTAATTCACAGCAACCTCAAACTCTTGTGTTCAAGCTATCCTCTTGCCTCAGCCTCCGGAGTAGCTGGGGACTATACAGGTGTACCCCAAAATATCCACCTAGTTTTTCTATTTTTAATAGAGATGGGGTTTCACTCTGGCTCAGGCTGGTCTTGAAATCCTGAACTCAGGGAATCTACCCACCTTGGATTCCCAGATTGCTGGGATTACAGGTGCAAGCCACAATGCCTGGCACATATTTTAAATTTTTTTCATGCTAAGGATAAATGTTTTTTATTCTGAAAGGTCTATATTGATCAAATAGGAGCATCAACATTTTAAATTTCTCACCTCAATTTGCTCTAAATCTATAACTCATCTGTTGGAAAATAAATTGACATAGTATCTTTTCTTATTTACACAGCACTTGTAATTGTCTATAACAAATCTAGATTTTTTAAAATTAAAATACCTTGAATATCTGAAGTTCTTCTAGAATTACTTCCTCCATTGATTCTGTTTCTTGATTGTAAATTGTGATTACTTTCAGCACAATTCCATTATCTATAAGGATGCAAAAATATACAAATAATTTGATGTAATGCTAGACATAATTCAGGAGAAAATTACTTTGGACATTATCTAGAAACTTTTGCATTGCAGGAGTTTGTTGAAAAACTATGAATTCTTGTGGGTGAGTTAATAAATATTGACTATAATTCAGCTAATAATATTTACTTGTACACTAACTAAAAAGAATAAAAACTGTCTTAAAAACCAAGCACACGTTTTATTTTTTTTAATTTTTTTTTCAAGCACACATTTTAAATATTTCACAATTACTATATCAAACAAAAATCAAAGACGAAACTCATTAATTTATAACTACTGATTTTGCAATAAGGGCTACATATATGTATTAAATCCCATGTCTCATAATATTGGGAAAAGTAACTATCATTTGTGGGATTGTCCAACGTTGTACTCAAACAGTTTCTTTTGTCTTGAAAATATGTGGTTTAATATGATCTTTGAGTTAACATGTTTTGTATGATAATACATATATATCTGATATTTCCGGAAGTCTCTCAAATGGCTATGGCCCATCTGACAAGCCAGTATCTAAACACAATTTCAACTCTTACACATATCTTCTACTTTCCCAGGCATTTTAAAGTAACAATCTTTGACCCATTTTACCCAGTATTTGTCTTGTTGTTGAAAGTCCTTCTTTAAAATTTGATTGGAAGTCACTATGAGAGAAATTATGGCCATGTAATTTCAAGTTTGTTAAATCTTTGACAATCTTGAACCCACAGTAGAGAACATTATTAATATTAACCTTCTAACATAAATGGATAAAATAGAGCCTGCACTGAGATCAATTTCTTGGAATAAGATGAAGTTTCCCTTGATTTCTAAAAAGAAAAGATTAGAGAAGCCTAAGAAGTAATATTAATATTACATCCTGACTCCTGATGTATGTATACGCCAATACTGCAGAAATTCGTTTACGACTAGCATTATGTATGGTATAGTGTTCACTGTCCTGAACTGCTATAGCATTTACTATGCCACAAAAGAATAGGAGGAAAAATGATCATTAAAATACTTTTAATGTTACTACAGAATTTTAAATTCACAGAATTTGCTACATATAACTCTGGAGGCTATAAGTTTCTAAGCTCTCATCACAAATGAGAGCTAATTTATAGCATAAATTGAAATTATAAATTTATTTGAAAGTTTTACATTTAACATATTCGTTACATTTTGTTAGTGCAGTGTGTTAGAGATTATTTTTGGCCTGCTTGGTATACATGGTTGGTTATGTTAGGTCCTGATAAGAATTACTGTGATTATAGGTATATGTAAAAGCTATTGTTCCAAGTTGTTTGCAAAATCTTAAAGCCTCACTGAGCCTCCAGAGACAGTCATGAGGCTGGGAGACCTCCAGGGGACCATTTTTGCTACAACACTCTACTTCCACTCTGAGAAGTTCTATTTCGAACCAACTTGTTTGTTAACATTTATTGTTTATTTCTTCATTTGTTCAAATGAACTAAGCATTGACCACGTATCAGGAATAGGTGCTATAACAGTCCCAAATCCTCTTTCCAATAGCTTCAATATTTCTCAGGTCTGGACAAGGCTGGCCCCATACTTGTCCAAACCATGACACTTCTGACAATGAAAGTGATAATGGTGAAAATTACTTCCAGATAGTAGACGTCAACTCTTACTGTTGCAATCACGTGAAGACTAGTTCAGGCTTTCTCACTATAGATTACCAATGTACAAACGGATAATGGATCAACATACTGGCTGATAGGCATTCAAAAAAATAGTGTTTTTTAGGTTCAATGTAAATGTCTGAGTATGTTCTCATCTCTTTACCTGTGCCAATAAATAAGACATCATACTGGCCGTCTTCAGCTTCTACTCGATCCACTGCTATTTGTTTCAGGTTATATTTTCCATCTGTCTTTACCAATATTGGTTTTTTATGGGCAGGTTTTATGGGCTGGTACATCAGGGGATGACTTCTTGCAAATCGGATGGCGTCATCGGGGTAGTCCTTGGTGGTTCCGTATCTCCCCCCGTTCACTTTACTGGCACACTGAAATGCAAAGGGATTAGATAATTCTTTTTGACTTACACCTAAACAGCATATTAATAATCAATTATGAGAAGAATTAGAACATGTTCAATTATCAATAGGGCTTTAGAAACAGTTAGTGACCATATATTTTTTCATTACCGAAATGGAATCTGCATTAAAAATTGCAAAAAAAAAAAAAAAAAATGACATCAAACATAACACTACAAATACAGAAAAAGTAGAGACATCCTGAAAAAGTAAATTATATTTAATACCAAGACAGTTTGAAACTGCTAAAAATGTTTAATATTGTAACCATCCAACTTATTTTCCATTTTGAAATTTATTTTCACATTTTAAATTTAATCTTGAAGGTGAATGACCTATTTAGACAAAA
Source organism: Perodicticus potto (assembly GCA_963574655.1). Classification (NCBI taxonomy): domain Eukaryota; kingdom Metazoa; phylum Chordata; class Mammalia; order Primates; family Lorisidae; genus Perodicticus; species Perodicticus potto. The sequence goes on from CAUYRH010126096.1 coordinate 101,406, forward strand.
ACAAAAAGCCTCTTTGTTGTACTGAAACTTTTCTCAAAACTAATGGCCACAACTGTACAAAGCAGCTGCTCCATTGCTGAAACTGTGGTACGATTACTGATGGCTCAACTGGTTTGCTAACTATAGAATTTTCATGCCATAACATAGAAACCTATCCAAATATCATTGTTAGGGATTTTTTTCTATCAATAGTTATCTGTTCTAGTATAACCTGTATGAATTTGTATTATGTTTGTGGAGAAGTGACAGAACTGAGAAAACAAAAAATATTTGCTATAACATGTTAATTTTTAAAACACTGACTCTAAAATAAAATCCCCAATAGCTTTTTAAATTACTTATTGGGAAACCCTTTAAATGTGTTGATTCACGCTTATTCATACGTGCTGCTTCATTTCACATATTTTCTTCCAGAACCAGCAGCAACTGCAATGATTATCTTGATAAAAATTTTCCACTTTTAGGGCATAAACTTGTTAGTTTAAGAATCACATTCTGCAAAGAGGGCATTTATAATGGTTTGGTTTTAAAAATCAGGCCATATTTCTTAATTTGGCATGCATTTCTCATTTGAGTGTACTTTCAGGATATATAATTGGAAACATTTTGGACTAGGCTGGAAGCAGTTCAGTAACCCGTCACTTCCTCCAAATCTCCTTTAAGACCATGTGGTTTCAAGAAACATTTCCAGCAAAGCCACAGGAGTGGGTTTTCTCCATTTAAATTGTAATTTCAATCAGTAGGGTGAAGGAATGTATACTTCATGTCCTAGTGGAAGTAATAATTTTAAACTAGGGAGAGTGATTGACATGGGAAAGCCCCACACTTATGAATGGAGGTGAGGTTTGTTTCCACTTTGGGTCTTGGCTCTGCAAAAATGGTTTCTACTTGACTTGTAAGTGATTATAGAATCAGCGTAGTGAGGGATTTCACCAGCTGCTGATAAATGTGCAGATATTGACTTGTGTGACAAGTGAAAGGTTTGCTCTCCATGGCCAACACAGAACCTACGATGATCCAATATTGTTCCTACCTCATTGCACAAAGGATACCTGGTACAAAATCATCCCCATCACCATCTTTAGACACATGTGAAATTAAAAGCACAAACATGTAAGTGGGTAGCTAAGAATCTTACTAACAGTGCTTTAGAGGCGAGTGACAGAAGTTCTTGGCTTTCTAGTGGTACTTTTGAATTAATGTGTTTTTTCCTAATAGGCCAGCAAAGACATAAAAGATATTTAGGATAGAGAGAGACAGGAAAAAAAAAAACTCTTTAGATCTGCTAAAGTGAGAAGTAAGGAGAAAGTTTGGCTTAGGGATGTTTGAGGCTGATCGAATATTAGAATATAAAAATTTGGCGGCAGTTTCTTGCTTAGAAATGACATGTGATGCTAATGTTTCTGAAGAGACAAAGAGGAATATTATGCTCATATTAATGAATGTGTGCCCATCAGCACTCATAAAAATGGTGCTATGTGGCCAAAACGTTAATAAGTATTTTATAGTCCTGCTCAGATGTATCCATAATAGATTTTTTTCCATTAAATAAGAGAGCTTAAGATTTCTTTACCATGTATTTTATCAATCATACTTTTAGGTATAGAATTGCTTAATTGTTAATTGCAGTCATATAAAACATGTGAAACAGTGAATAAAGTATTACCAAAAGATCCTTTGAAACATAAGAAGACTTTGTTAAATGACTAGACTTACTGAACCAGGCCTTGGGTAAGGGACTTTTCCTTCATAGACTGACCAGTGATACTCAGGTCCTTCCTTATGAGCGTACGGTCCATTAAAGGCTGCTCGGATGCTAGACATATGGTAGACACATACAGCATGCCCTCGAAATATATTACTGAAAAGTACGAAAAACATAGTTAGTCTCCTAGCAGGGCACCTAGCCTGCTCCACCTGACGTATGTGAGAGTCAAGTCTTTTGAGTAATAAAGCTATTATTTCTTTAAGCATAGACTATGCTAGAAATAACACTATTGTGATACAGTATTGAAACTCAAACTCACCATTTCTTGAAATTCACATAACTTTTCATGAAACTATTAGAATGGCAAAAGTAGGTGTGTCACTTTGTGAAGTCCTATATTGTGTTTTTATTATTAAATATTATCTGGGCTTAATAGTAAAGACGCATTCCCAAGTTGAGTTACACATTTTAAGGTATTTCTTTTAAATGTTCTAGCTTCACAGTAAATAGCGTCCTCTCAATCACTGTTCTGTTACTATTGCTGCAAAATCTATTCCTATTTTATTAAATTTCTTAGGGTGTATAATTTGAAGAGCAATTTGGTTTCATGAAAATTTAGGAGTTTGGAGTTTTTGGTTCGAGTTTACATAGACATTAACATGAGAGTATGTTCCTTCCTCCAGTTCACAGAAAATTGTACTATAGAGTAAAGATGATTTGACCGGATAGAGTAACCTGGAGATAATTATTTAAATTACATAAAACTCAGATACATTTCCAGAGCTAGCATCAAATGAAATTATCTCATTGATTAAAAATTCTACTTGCTTGAAAGAACATCAGTGGAAGCAAAAGAAACATTGTACTTGGAGAAGATAAAGACAGTAATTGGCTGACTACAGCAAGTTTTATAGGGGACATTTGCAATTAGTTCTGCAAAAAAAAATCTGGCCATATCTCTTAATTTACAACATCATCTTAGGCTCCATATTGAAAGAATCAAAATATTTGTAAAAATGTCTTATATAAGTGCAAAGTTCTATATCGACTTAAAATTTCCTACACCCAGAGACACCTGTAAAACAGCAGTCACGTTCCTGGACATCAGTTCACACAATTTATAACACCTTGAAGCAATTGGAAATGCCTCGCATACTGGGAAAACCTGCAACTAAAGTGGCCGTAAACTTTTGATCACCATTCGACAAAAATCAACTTTTATGTCAGGTAACAGCTGGGAAGCTTTTGTCTTCCGAGTTTTATATAAATCAAACAATCAAAAAATCAAATTATGGAAGAAAATCTTGTCCTTGATTTCTCAGAAAGCTCTACCGGGCTATCCTTTAGGAGAGGAGCTTATAAAATGTTCATACAAAGGCACAGAAAAATAACACTATCTCGTAGCTTGAATTTATCATAAAAAGCCATTAAATTCTCATGCAAAGTATAAATTATTGAATAGTGTAACAAAATAAGGAAGAAAAAAGAAAAATAGTTCTTAGACAGGTGGGGACCATTTTAATGTTGGATGGCTGCGTTAATTTATCTGTAATAAAGCCACATTCAAGCAACTTCAATTCTATACTGAAAAATATACGCTATTTTATAAAAATCTATATACTTCATGACTTTAACAAATAAACTATGAATTTTAAAGTTAACTAACCTCTTAATGACTTTGTGTCAGCTTTTTGTTGGAAAACATTGGAATATTTGATCACAGTTCCGACTGATCTTCTAGGAGGGTATCAGCTGTCTGTGACCTTTCAGGGCATCTTGATTTGGAGTGTGGAGGAGAATGTGGATTCACAGCAATAAGTGGTTGAAAAGCAAGAAAGCACATTTTGGTGCATGTTGCCAAATGTATGAGTATTCTGCTACATTTTTTCCATATTTCAATTGGATCTTTCTCTGCTTCAATGATTTTTAAAATGCCATCTACTGAGAGCTCAAACAATTCCATCTGTAGTTCTTTAAGTGCGTTTGTGATCTCAGCTAGGTGAGGCTGAAATGCTAATTTGAATATTATGTGATGGTTCTCAAAGTAAGTGAACCTTTCATTATCTTCTCCAATTAATAGGTCTATAACAGCCATGTATTTTTCAAGTGATTTGCATATGTCACCCTGCTTATCAATGACCTTTGCCAACTAGAGAAAGTGCTCGTCCAAAATTTCCTTTGAAGAATTGTTTTGAGAATTTTTTCACGTGCGTTGGGTATCAAGACTAGATCTTCTTTTGGAAAGTTTCTGATCATGTCTTTTGCCCACTTTTTAACAGGGTTGTTTGACTTTTTAATTTTTTCTTGCTGATTTGGTTGAGTTCTTTGCAGATTCCGGTAACAGCCCTTTACTGGATACATAGCATGCAAATATTTTTCTCCTGTTATGTGGGCTATTTATTCTACTGTGTCCTTGGCTGGGCAGAAGTTTTTAAACTTGATCAGGTCACACTTGTTTATTTTCACTGTTGCTGTTATTGCTTCTGAGGTCTTCATAACATCTTTTCTGAGGCTGATATCTGTTACAGTTTTTCCAACATTTCTTCTAGAATTCTTATAGTTTCGTGCCTTAGACTTAAGTCTTTATCCATCATGAATTTTTGTGAGTACTGAGAAGTATGAGTCCTGTTTTAGTCTTTTACATATGGCAATCCAGGTTTTCTAAGCACCATTCATTGAATAGGGATTCTTTCCCCCAGTGTGTGTTTTAATCTGCTTTGTCAAAAATCAGATGGGAATATGAAGATGGTTTCAGCTTTGGGTTATCTGCTCCGATCCATAGGTCTCTCTCTGTTTTTGTGCGAGTACTAAGCTGTTTTGGTTGCTATGGCCTTGTAATGTAGCTTAAAGTCTGGTAAGGTCATGCCTCCTGCTTTGTTTTTATAACGTAAGATTGCATTGGATATTCAGAGTCTTTTCTGGTTCCATACAAAGCAGAGAACTATTTTTTTCAGGATTTGTGAAAAGTGGCATTGATATTTTAATGAGGATTGATTTGAATCTGTAGATCATTTTGGGTAGAATAGCCATTTTAACAATGTTGCTTGTGCAGATCCATGAGCATGATATGTTTTTCCATCTATTTATACCCTTGATTCCTTTCCTTAGAGTTCCATCGTCTTTCTTATGGAGGTCTTTTACTTCCTTAGAAGAAAGATAGCCTTTTCTCAAAGTGCTTGAACTTCTTTTTTGTTTTTTTTCCATATATCATCATATATAGATTACTTTTACCTTGTCCAGAAATATTCAAATTGTTCAGATTTGCCATATCACATAGAAATGCTGAATTCCTAAAGAAAGCTTTCAATAATTTACATTGCTGATCCTGTTCTTCATACAATTTGACTATTTTCAGAAACAAGATTTTTTTTTTTTTTGCAGTTTTTGGCCGGGGCTGGGTTTGTACCTGCCACCTCCAGCATATGGGGCCAGCATCCTACTCCTTTGAGCCACTGGCACTGCCCCAGAGACAAGATTTTAACTAACACTTGTCCCTTTGATAGCCAACATATTTTAGAATAAGACAAATCCACACTACCTCATGGTTCACATTTAGTACAGTTTAGACTGAGGATGCTATGTTGCATTTGCAGGAAGATAGGTAACAATGCTTATAACTTATTGCAAAGTCTCACTGAAAATGCAGCATTAGCACAGATATTTTCCTAATGCAAAATAAAATAAGTGGAAATGACAGCATGTGGATCTGTCCATACTTTTAAAATCTGTGCAATAGACTCATGTTTTCCTGTCATGGAATGTGCACTGTCTGTACTCACTAAATCTACCAAATTCAGTCCAGCTTCACAACATTTATCTTGAAAGTTGGAGATATCTATTGTGTCCCATTTGCAAGAGTGCCCAAAGCAAGTATCTCTTTGTAGCAAAGAAGATCTTTGGTTATGACCTGAATGAAGTATAAAATCTGTGCTGAGTCAGTATCAGTTGATTCATCCAAAGCCATTAAATAATGCATATTTTCCTTTTGAAGTATTGCATGAAGTTCTGTTAAGTGGAAGGCCCATCCGTACGGCCGATCAGTTATGGTTCTCCTTGAAAGAGGCAGTTGTCTATACTATGAAATGTTACAGGTGGGGGTGGGGGATGGTCTAAGCTTCCTACCATTTTGATAATGCATTCTTCCACAATTTTTACATTGCTGAATGGCTCTCCTTTTTCCTCTGAGTATATACGAGTCATTATAAATTGCTTCAGAGGCAATTGCTGCTTGAAAGAATTGTCTTTGCTTTTCATCTTTTAATTTCTGCAACGCAACCTTACATGCTTCTCCCTCTAGTTTAAAATATCTGTGGTCCTTGTGAGTGTTACAATGCTGATGAGCGTTAAACTTCTTTAATGTTGATATTGCAGTACCACAAAGCAAGCAAATTATCATTAGCAGAAATAAGATATGTATTGCAATGCTTAATTCTCATTTAAAAATCTACTTTTTAAATGTTCTCTTGGTCGTCTTTGAGATGGTAGGCTATTAAGCAGACAGAATTAAAAAATACTGAAGACCTGTGTAACTAGTCAAATTCTACTTCAAAAAGAAACATAGTGCACTGGTGAAAGCTGGTAACTGGCCTACTCAACTCCTGCTCACTCTTGCCAACCAGCCTTGGGCAACAGTGGCAGCCGTCAGGCAGGGAATGTTAGCACTAAATCAGGAGGGGAAATGACGTCAGTTTAGCCCATTATGATTGACTACAGTTCTCATGGTGCCGGTTAATCTGGGAGGATTATCTTGTTGAAACTTATTTTATTCTTTGGTATTTTGAACAAACTCATTGAAAAATAAAACAAATATGAAAAAAGTATTCATGAAAATAAAAGTTTTTCTGTAAAATTGGTATTCAGTCAAACCACATTTAAGGATCTAGAAGGCCATGTGTGGCTTTAAAACCACAGGTTCCCCACCCTTGGTTAAGAACTCTCCATGGACTGTGATAACCACCAAGCTAAATTAACTGTTAATAAGAGATAGGAAAACTTGTTTTCATGTTTCTCTGTTGAAGAAATGGTCTCTTTACAGTAGCAGGGTATTTGTTCAAAGATATTTTTTGTTTCAAAGTGAGCATTCTAAATTACAGGCTGAAAAATCTAAACAAAAACCTGTGTGAAAAGGCCCTAAATAAGTACAGCATGAACAATTATGCAACGTTTTATGGCCTGCAACGTAGAACATTAACTCAGTATATCCTTCTATGCCTGTCCAGAGAACTGAGGTGCACAATCCTTTTGCCCTCACTCTGCTCCATTGGAAAAGATACTCAGGAAATTGTCTATGTAAACTTTCAACCCAAACTGATTTTAATATTTTTGTTCATGTATCAGTACACATGAAACAAAATAAGTACAAAATACAAAACCATAAAAGGTTAAACAATAGATTGTTAAGAAACTTGAGCAGCAAGTTCAAAAGCGGGATAGCAAATAGCAAATGTGGAGTTCACCTCAAATGAACATTGGGCAGGACAAGTAGAGTAAAAGAGTCAGAAAAATGCGTTGTGATTCTGAAATGAAGAAATGTTTCTTGGAGACAGAAACTGGCGCATATCAGAGAACTGATCTAAATCAATATTGGAAAAGAAAGTCATTTCCAGCAGCATCAGTGAATAAATATAGTTATGGAAACTAGCAAAGTGGGTGCGAACTGGGATCTGTCTAGATATTATCCTGGTACAAGCAGAACATTAGAAAACTCAGAATAATTGCCAGAGGTGAGTAGGTAATATTTGATAGAAAGCCTTGAAAACCTGACTTAAAAATTCTATCTGAATAAAATAATTATCCTAGAGTATAGCATGAAATATGCAAAATATATGAGAAAAACATTCTGTTATAGACTAGTAAGGGGGCAGAGCAGGCTACTAAGCACAGGAGGAAGAAGGGGTCCTAACAGAAAAAAGGAATTGAGACTGGGGCTTTGAAATGGGAGTACATTTGGGAACACAGGAGAATGCGGATAAATTGGTGACTTATCAAGCATAGACAATGAGAATGGCATTGGGTCAATAGTGTTTCAAGTTATATAGACCACGAAGGGGTGGTCCAGTGAGATATCTTATATCATTTTTATTGAGTGCATAAATAACGCACCTGGTCATGTTAAAGAGTCCAAATATCACTGGGTTCTTATGATCTCTGGTGTGTAACAAAAAGACATCCTCTGAAAAAGTAAAGACACTTCCATCACTTACTATTTTCAGCTCTTAGCATACAAAGAAAACATATCCTCATAAATTAGTTTAGAATCCAATATAGACATTAAGGTGTAAGTTTCCATGTAAAATCATACAACCGTAACCACAGCATGACAGTGAATCATTTGGCTATTTTGAGTTGAATCACAAGGAAAAACCAGCAGCACTGACACTAAGCAAATATGAGTCCTTTTGTTCCTGCAACATTTTTGCCCCCAGCACATCAGCCTGGCCAAAATGACAAGAACAGAAACTGGCTGGTTTTCTGTTCAAAAGAGGACAAATCACCAGAACCAGTTTTCTGTGTGCTAAAGATAGTTTTAGAGAATACACATCAAGAGTAAAATTTAATTCACTTGATAGCATTTACCTAATTCATCAAAATATGTATCAATTCCATTCACTCCTGGCACAGAGCACACCAGCCTCGCTTTCAGGAAAGTGCTCCACTTATTCACGAGAATTCTCTGCCCTCCCACATCATTCTGTGAAAAACGAAAAGCAGGTAAACGGGTATCCACCTAAAGAACGTTTACCAACAGATTTTATAGTATAAAAATGTGTAGATGTTAAGAGTTGTGGCTTTTTAATTTACGAAAATTCATCACAATCCATAACTGGTAACATAGATGCAATTCACATGTATGCATATATTGGTTTTCACATTCTCCCATTTCAATGTATTTCACTCTGGTATGTAAATATATTTTTCAGGTATAAAATAAAATAGTGGTTTCTCTCTAAAGCAATAAGTTTTATGATGTAGTCATCTTGACTACTTTCTTGCTAAATTAGCCACCTGTGTCAGGAATATGAATGTATCCATTTTTTTCCTTGGTAAAGCTGAAGACACTCTGCACACAGCATGCATCTACAGATATACGTGAATATATATGAATCTTAAATTTATTCTTAAGTATTAAATGCCAAAGTCATTTGATATTTGTATCAGCATTCTCTCAATATGTGCTGCATGAGGTTTCGGATTTTCCCACACAACCTCTCTGCTCCACAAGATGTTTTAACTCATAATTTAACAAATATCAAACTTCTGTGTGGCCACTCTAATTATAGACTATTTTTGCAGTGATGTTTTCAAAAATCATGTTGAATCAAAGGATCCGGAGATAAAACTTTGACTAGATATGAACTATAAAGTATAGCAAATGCAATTTTTAGGCAGTCTACAGAATACCAAAAAACATTTTGAGTTAGGAACCTGCTCTAGAATCAACCAAGACCTGACCGTAAATTGTGAGATAAGCAAGCTTAATGAGAAAGCAATCCTCACCACACACAGTCGCCCCACTCTGGTGTAAACTGTGTGGGCGCTGTTTTCTGTTTCCAGGGCCTTCTCAGTAAAAAAGAAATACACCTTGTTGTCATCTCGGTCTTCATTGTCAGGAATCATATAGGAACCTACAAATGTTGGTTCTGTAGAAGTAAAAAACAGAAGAAAAAGTAAAGTACTATCACCAAAGGATAGCAAGTTATTCTAATAAGTCACATATCGCCTGAGTGGTTAAGTTTCACAAAGGAAATATTTTCCTAGAAAATTTCTACTGATCCAATCCATGTGTAGATACCTCCACTTTATTTGCAAATCAATAGACTGTTTAGAAATATTAAAGGAATATTGGTAAAATAAGGAGAACAATTTTGAACAACACATATTGCAAACTAAAAATGCATTCAAAGAAGGACAAATTGGAGGTATCATAAAGATAATGCCCATAAGTTTCCTCCTGTTCTGTGTAAAAAGTAAATATGAACAAAGTAAAATATTATAGTAGAAATTGTATCATTACCTTTCTTAAAATTCATAAATTATCTACCAGTCTAGTACATGGCAGAATATTTTAAAGTAGAATATTTTAAGTATTTGAGTTTGTAATCTAAAGAATTTGAATCAGTGACTTTTGATATGATATATAAAATATTTCAATGATACCATGCCCCATATAATGACTCTGCCTTTTAAAGCTTAGTAAAAATAGGAAAAATGATGAAATGTTTACCCTAAAATATTGTTTTCAATCCTAGATTTATCAGTGTGCCAAAAATATAAAAATTATTTCATACACAGAATTCTTTATCAATGCGGGTTAGCAATTTCCCGGTCTCTAAAGTACAACGTGATTCTATTCAAACAAAGCAAAGCCAGCAATTCCACTACTATTCCAACTGATAACAATAGAAAAGAACGTCTTATTGGATGATGAATTTTTTGCTTTTCTTGCTCTAGCTTTTTTCTTTCTTTCTTTCTTTTGAGACAGAGTCTCACTATGTCACCCTCAGTAGAGTGCTGCAGCGTCACAGTACACAGAAACCTCAAACTCTTGGGTGATTCTCTTGCCTCAGCCTCCCAAGTAGCTGGGACTGCAGGAGCCTGCCACAGCGCCTGGTTATTTTTTGTTGCAGTTGTCATTGTTGTTTAGCTGGCTTGGGCTGGGTTCAAATCTCCCAGCCTAGGTGCATGTGGCTGGCGCTGTAATCACTGGGCTACAGATGCTGAGCCATAGTCTTGCTTTTTTCTTCATATAAAACTGGATTTCTAAGCACTGCTATAAACATAAATTGATTTTATAATTAAGCCAGTCCATATTGATATAAAATGGTATACACACATATATCACACTTTAATTCAAGAATAATCCTAATAAAACATTCTGAAATTTGTAAGAATTATAAATTATTCTCATATTGTTATTAAAATGGGGAGATTTCACAAAGTTCTAGAGCTGATTGCATTCCTCATTCACACACTCTGCCTTCACCTTTCAGCAGGCGCTCATCATCATGCTCGGTGCGAATGTGGGCCAGTCGGCCCAGGCTCCGGAAGATGGCGGCGTCTCTGCCCCAGTAGTCACTGTAGAGCCCAGCAAACAGTTCACTACCTACATGAAAGCATCAGTTAAAATAAGTCAGTACTTTCCTCTGGGTATGAAGTTAAGGCATAAGCCACAATCACATTAAACACATCCAGATTTTATACATAGAGTATGCACATCATGACATTAATACTAATGACAGGCACACAGGTGGTACAGTCAGACTGCCAGGGACTGAATATGAGCTCTGTCCCTTACTACCTGAGCACGTCACTACCCTCCCCGTGCCTCACTGTCCTCATTTACAAACGAGAGAAGGCACAGCACTCAATAAGGTCAAGTGTGAAGTGCTTGGAAGAGCAGCTGGTAACATTACAGCAAATTCCTCTTTTCATCTTATTTCCCAAACTTTGTTTAACCTTTATATCATTAAGGCTTTATTATTACTATGGGTATTATGTGATTTAGCTAACTCAGATTTTATCACAAATTGTTATTAATATAATTTTAGTGTGGGAACCACAAACTGTCGTCTGTAGTTCAATAATTAATATGGACTTTTCTTCTCAAGAAACTGTAGGTATACTATAAGCTCATGTCTACTAAACTTGAGTTTTTATGGTGAAAAGGTGGCTATAGTCCAATTAGTTGCCAACTAATAAGTTTGTGGCTCAGTCTGATAGGAAGGATATAAAAGAAATCAAAACTTAACCAGGTTCTTAACAGCCTGACTGGAGTTAGCTGCAACGTGTAGTGGACGTGAAGAGTTAAAATCAGACTGAGGAATTACAGCCATGTGCGCAGAGTCTTGGGCAACCACGTGTCTTTGGAAGTAGAAGGGCATTGAAATAGTTTGGGAGAACAGAAAAAAACAATCCAGAACTTTTTTTAAAAAGAGGGAAAATAAAAAGGTATAACTTGAACCCTAGAAAAATTGACCTCTCAAGCATCAGACTTGGAATCCTTTCCTAAAAATGACAGAGGTAATAAGTGTATCTCTCAGTGTACCAGAACAGGAAGACTGTCCCAGCCTTGGGTCACTCAGCTGTGCTTTCTGAGTCAAAAATATCGGGCCAAAACCAAATAGCAGGTTACTGGAAATAACCTCAACTTAGGATAATAAAATTTTTTTTTATGAGTGATATTTTTAAACTCTGGTCTGGTTTAAAAATAATGATTATATTACACAGTGCTAATGCTTTTCTGTTAGATTTAGAATGTGTACATATGTATACACATGATTTTCAAAGTACTGTATGAAAGTTTAAGAGAATTCAAATTGTTTCCAATTTAATATGTGTAATTGTAGAATCAGTTTTAGAATTTGGTTTATGAAAGTTATAGGCATAAGAGAATTTGAGTATTTTCATAAATTTTATTCATTAGATTATTAAATTCTTTGAAAATTTATTAAGGCTTGTTTTTCTAAAGCAAAGCATTTAAAACTTTAAAAAATCTTGAACAGATTAAATAAAAATATTTACATGACATAGTATTTGACAAACTGATCACCTAAAAAATATATAGGGCACTTCTGAGGAAATTTATTTTCAACTTCAGTTAACTGATTATTCACTTTAAGAAAATAAAGAATTTTTTTTACTAAAATTAGAATAAGACATAAATTGAACTCAAAGATTAAGGAAATAAACTTTTATAAGTGTTATAATCACCTATTTTTAAAAGACAAGTTATTCAAATTTTTTCTGTTCACAAAACCTGCTGTAGATGCTCAAAAACTATGTATGATACAAATAAAATTCAGGTATCCAGAGAGGAATTTACTCTTAAATTATCCCTAGTGTGCTAATAAAATGTGTATGCATTTTAAGCAATGTTATCTAGGTACCATGTTTGGAAGTTGAGTTGAATGTACTGTAGCGATGTGTAACGTGATTTTTGCTCTAAACACCCTGTTATTCAAATGAATGCTGGCATCGCCATGAGACAGACATAACTAGGTTAATTTGTTTTCTTAAAACTTGTATGTGTGCTTTTTTCGTATCCTCTATATATGGTATACACATATGAGAAAGGGAACCACAAGTATGGCATGTTAACTGGTGAGTCAGAGTCAATGGAATGCAGGTGTTAATTTTACTCTTTTACCTTTCTTTGTATTTGAAAATTTATAAGACAACACATTTTTTGAGAGAAATATATTTGAGTTCATCCCATACATTTATCTGATGTTAAATGAGAGATGTGCTAAGAAAAATAACAACTGAAAATAACAAAAATGCTTTAATTCTGAAGTTAAGAACATGTAAGTTGATAGAGAAAAGTTATAGCTCTCAGCCATATCATGTTTGTTAATTAAACAGGAAAACAGCAACAAAAGTTATCTTTGTCTTCACCAGAAGTTTCATGTCTGCATATGGAGAAAGAACATACTGAGACAAAACACACGCAGTGATTGCATGCATGTCCCCTGGAATTTAGTCTGTGCTGTTTGAACAGGCATGAAGATAGTCATTAAATTAGCTTGAGAATCATCAACTCTGTGGCACAAATGATCAAGCTGACTCTTAAAAAAATTAACTTACTATCGACATGAGAAAGGATTTTTCTAATATATTTTTATTTATGATTGAATTGTTTCCAACAAATATACAAACCACCTTATAATACTATTAAAGTGTTTTTTTACATTTGGGCTGAGATGAATGCATAATTAGTTTAGACACCGTATTTCCGAAAAATCATGAGTTTTCTATTAAGTGTTAACATTTCATTTCTTAAAATACAGAGGGTGCCAAAAAAGCATACACATATTAAGAAGGGAAAAACTATTGAAACTATCATTATATATACAAGTAACAAAAGATAAATACAATTCACGTTTGTGCATCTGAGCATGTCTGAGCATAATTGCAGAAGTCAAATGTAAAAGTATTACAATTTTAATACAGTATTTTTCCTTTCTTTTTTTTTTTTTAGATTTTCTCGAGAACTTTATTCAGCAAAGAATCTCCCCAAATGACTCAAACGTAACTATGTATGTTCGCCGTGTGTGTGTGTGTGTGTGTGTGTGTGTGTGTGTGTGTGTGTACACATACGGGTACTATGTTAGCAATTTAGAGTACTTCCTGAGCTTCCTCTCCCCTTTAGAATTTTACCTAAAGTTCACAGAGAAATACCTGGAGCACAGTTTCAAAAACCTGTCTCCAGTAACATCATCAAGGGAGGCTAGGAGGTAGCATTCTCTTCACTTCTCAAGGTTTTTAAATAAATTTTGCCAATTTTTGCCTTTGCCTCCTGACTTAAACGCAGTGTTCCAGCCCCTAGTCCTTGAGCGTACCACTCAAAAACTTCCTTTAGCTACAGTCACCTGACAAGGTGAGTCAGCAGTGGTGAGCCCCTGTAGTCCCAGCTACTCGAAGGCTGAGACAAGAGAATCTCCTGAGCCCCAGAGTTTGAGGTTGCTGTGAGCTAAGACGCCACAGCACTCTACCAAGGGTGATCAAGTGAGATTCTGTGTTAAAAAACAAAACAAAGGGTGGCACTTGTGGCTCAAAGGTGCCAGCCCCAAATGCCGAAGGTGGCGGGTTCAAACCCAGCCTTAGCCAAAAAAAAAAAAAAAAAAAAAGCCAAGAAAAAGATAATAAAATAAATAATAAAACAAAACAAAACAAAAACAAGGTGAGTCAGCGGTCTGCTGCACCATCACTTTCAATGACAAATTCTGGCTGTTTCCCAGCTTCAAAAAGGACACAGCCTAGAAGCAGTGTGCACTGTGCCTTACGACAGGCAGAGGGGACCGAGCCTGATGAGAACAGCCTGGAGGTGACAGCAGTATACAGACACTGGGGTGGGGGGAGAAATCAGAGGCGGAGTACAGGAGTGTGTCTGTTCCCTTTGCCCCACACTTTCTGGTAGTCCAGTGGAAGGAGAAAACGGACGTGGTGCACAGCAAACCAGACAGCGTATGTAAGGGAGGGTGGCGTGGGTCTCTAGCAAAGACTCCTCTCTCCAGGCACCAAATCAGCAAAGCTGAATCCTGACTTGAGAGTGAGGGGTCGTCTTCAAGGTTATGACCAGACACAGAGGCAGCTTCCGACAAGCTGGGGGAGGACGGGGTGTATGTCATCCCTCCGGGGCTCTTTTCGGTCTCAGTGAACACAGAGATGAGAGAGGCATCTGCGTCTGCGGCCACATCCTTCAACACGTCTGGGACACTCTGTTTTCTTCCATGTCTTCAGGAATCTCAGTTGCGTATCCTTTATGAACTAATTCTAGCCCAATATCAAGTTTCTCCCCACTGCTAGTGTCATATAAGTAGACCTTTGGCCATGTTGAAACCCCAGTGTGGACGTAGCTAGAGATCTTGGCCATAAGGGGCTTCCAGCCAGCACAGTGAGTGAGTCTGTCAAATTCATCCAATGCTTCCTCTTGCCACTGTTCACCTGATGGGGCTATCCGCACCAGACTGCACTCTATTGCTTGAAACGGAAGGCTTAGGAAGTCACTCCCAAGAGCCCAGAGGTCTTTCAGTGGACAATCTCCATTATCTCCAAAGTCAACATAGTAGAGGTCATAGTTCCCATTTTCCAAGGTGCCAAGGATCTGGGCTCAATGCCAGGAACCATTTGTAAGTAAAGGTGCTGCTACGATGACCCCTATCTGCACAGCCAAATCTTCAGGCAGGCTATTTTCATAGTACTGGGTCATCTCATCGACAAGCTTATCTAACTGCAGGCTGCGGGAGCCAATGATCTGGATCCAGAAGTGGTGAGGGTGTTCAGAGGCAGAGACATAGACTTCTAGGTACCTGTCAGCATGGAAACTGAAGTCAGGGCTGGAGATTTCATACGTGGACGTGTCAGGAATGGCCTGGGCTCCAGACTTCTGAGTGCTGTCATCATTAGGTTTCTCCCAGGAGCTTTCCTTTGGCCCCACAGCAGCCATGTCGCCTCCTCCTTTGTGGGGAATAACTGCCCGGGGAGCAGGCCGCCCCATGCTACAACTCGTGTTTTTCCCTCCTGCTGGCTCTGTGATTTTCTCTCTTCTCACACTGATGGATTGCTTGCGTGGAACTCTGGTTTCTGCAGAATGTGCAATTCTCTTCCGAAGTTCTTCATCTTCTGAAACTTTCTCCAGTATCAAATGCTTGGCTGCTGCCACTTCCTTCTGTGTTCCTGAGATTTTAATACGTCTTGATAGTAGTAATGTCCCTTCTGATTCTTTGTCACAGGTAATTTTGGCTCCAGAGGCCTTACAGATAGAACGAATCGTCTCCCCGCCTCTTCCTATGATTCTGCCCACAGATCTCTGGGGAACTGAGAGCTGCTCAGACACTGGGGTGTTCTCTGTCAGGATCTGACGGCTCGCTGCTTTGGCCTTGCACACCTGAACAGGGAAACCACTGATAAAGCAGCACTCGCTCATCGCCTGCATCCTGTGTCCGCAGCAATACGAGCACCTGTCTATTTCCGCAGCTGTTTAACATTGGCTCCTTGCTGGCCAATGATGAACTTCACAGCTTCCTGGGGAACTCGCATCTCTATTTCAATGTCATCCTCCCCCAACAAACGTCAGCCGCTCTTCTCTGCTCTCCCTGTACCTGCCGTATAGGATGTAGGCGACTGCGGCACTGGCTGGGATCCCGAGGCCCAGGGCTATTTTCTGAGCCATGAATAGGCTTGTCCAAGAATTTTGTTCAGTGGACATTTCCGCTGATTTACATTCTGAAACAAGCACACCGAGGAAAAGAAAGCTTTCATCCAACACCTGTTGACGCGCCTCCAAGTCAGCCGTAGCACGCTCCACTACACCTCACCCAGCCGACCGCCACCTCTCATATTTTTCCTTTCTTAAAATGTGTATACATTTTTGGCACCCTCTGTATTTTAGAAACTTGATAAATGAAAATGTAATAGGAATATAACATATATAATCTTTATATTAGTAGATATTAATTGTAATGCATTTATCCCAATTTTGGAATACTGTTTTAAAGTGCTATTTTAATCATTGCTGAAAATTAACAAACCAGTACCATTTGATGCCACTAGATGGCAGTGCTATGATACCAAATAATACTACATCCAGGGCAGGTTATCTGTACAAAAGAAATGATCTATTTGCATTTCCAGTTTTACCCAATTTCCCACTTTGTACTCATATAAAATAAAAGTTTGAACAATCAGACAACACAATGTGAACTGTATGACTTAAGGTTCAAAGCAGCTGGACAGATGCTAAAACTATAAGCTATCTAAACTGAACCAAATATATTTCGTTGGAAACTGATTTTTCACAGAAGATTCTCCTTTCATATCTTATTAAATTAAAGAAAAAATTCATAATTAATGGAAATGTATTTTGCTAACCATAGTTACTAAGAAAAATAACACATTAATTAAAAAACTAGAATAAAGCTTAGGCACAGACATTACCTAATAGCAATTAAATAGGCAAAAATACTCGTCATTATAAATATATTATTTATAGTGACACATAGCCTCTAAATTGTACCTTAATATTATACCTACTAATATCAGAAAACCTGTGATTCAATATTTTGGTATTATAGATTATAAAAGTAACTTTTGCAGAAATCATATATTCATGGTTTAATGAAAAATTTCATATAAATAGTAAAATGTGTTTTAGAGTTTCAAGGACAAGAGCAGCACTATCCAAAGATTTAGTTTTCTATGTCTATGGAGACACATTTAATAAAGAATTACCTTAACCATAAATTTAACTATCTCTAATTTTTTTTTTATAGTTTTGGCGAGGGCCGGGTTTGAACCCACCACGTCTGGTATATGGGGCCAGCACCCTACTCCTTTGAGCCACAGGCGCTGCCTGTAACTATCTCGATTTTTATATTCAGAATGTAAATAACTAATTTTTACTGTACTTATTTTATTGTTACCATAGTGAATCTGATGGCAATTGGTGTTACGTTTATTTTAGTTGGTAAATATGCTTATCGTTAAAAACCACATTCGCAAGGCATTTTGAAAGCTGGCTGTTAACTTCTTTTCATGTTTATACAATAGTCATTGTACAAAAAAAAAAAAGAAAAGAAAAGAATAGCAGAAGTAGTTCTACTGTGGAAATCTGACAAAGTCTCAAGCTTGAAAACTCCTTTGACCATGGTGAACTTTTCAACATCTATGGTCTCAGGTAGTTGTCGAATCGAAGGAACTTCCACGTAGTTCTCTGACCCTGCCACACTTGTGTGCTCTCTCCACTGCTCTTTTGCCTACAATTCCTCACATTTACCTTGCCATTGCCTGCTTTTCCATGAAGCCTTCCCTGACCAAACTTTTGTTAGTTTAATGGTTCCTAGTACTACTATAGCCCTTATTTATTTCTATTATATTGCTCATCCTACTATGTTTTAATTGACTCCTTATGCATTTGACATCATGACTCACAAATGTCCAGAGGACAGAAATGCTCAATAAATGTTGAATCCATTGAATGGATTTATGAATTAACTGAAAATATCTAAAGCTCATTTTGAGTATTTAAGCTATGAAATGTAAAAAGAAATATTTAGGATGCAAGATTCTGATTTTTCAAAACTGTCTCAGGGAGACAATATCAAAAGAAAAAGCTATTAGGAATTTGTACGAATTACAGAGATATTTGGAGTTTGTTCCATAAGGACTATATGTTATTTATTACATCTTAATTAACACAGGGACTCTGTATTTTTTTTCCTAGAATTTGTCCCTAATAGTTTCAACCCAAGAGACATTATTATGATTAAAAGATTGTGCCTACACTAAACTGTTTACAAGAAAGAAAATAAGAAAATCACTTACGCCTTGGCTTTGTAACTAATTTTAAGTTTAAATGCATAATTGAAATACTTTTTAGATAACTCCTTTTTTACAATATGAATTCTAATTAAAATTGTAATTAAAAATTATATTGCCTTACTATTTCATGGGACTTATCGAAAGTTTTGTTCATGGAGTATGTATCATCTGAGTTTTTACTTACCACGTTGGACATGTTAATCTTAATTGGCAAGAAAAATTTCACAGTAGTTTCGTGACCATCTTATCTTGAGTTTTACTCAAGTATTTTTCCTGTTTATGTTGTTAATGTATGTTTTACAAATCTAAAAGTGAAACACATTCGCATCATGGACGAGCACGTGGCTACTGACGTCACTACCTCCTTTCACAAGTTAATCTTGTAACGTCATGAGGAAGTTATTCTGGGCGGATGGACTAGTTTGCAAAAATGACATGCATGGCCATAAAGGAAAACAAAATGCACTTGGGAGGGTGGGGATGAGAATGATCCACGTACTCCAATACGAGGGTGTTCATAGAACGTTCTGCTCAAGAGGCTGAAAGGAAGCAGGAAAAACAAGTGATTTTATTAGGTATTTAGTTTGGACTTCTGGTTTGTTCTGATTTGCCAGATACTTAGCATATTTCTGCAAGTGTGAAACAAAGTTGGAAGAAAAGATAGATTTACAGAGTAACTAAGTTTGCAAAGTAAGACAGGCTCACCAGAGAGGGACAGCGAACGGCCTCCTTTGCCATGGCAAGAAGGCAAAGAAGCCAAGAGGTAATGGTTATGGCTGAGGGTTCCTTCATACCGCCTGGGTCGGGCCTACCTCATGGTTCATGGATCACTTCAGAACCACTGAGTTTTACTGCACATCGGACCTCCCATGAGCCTCTCTGAGAGCCCATTGCAGGGTGGGGACCATAATGCAGGTTTAAGCTAATTGCATGATAATTAGTCTTAAGGCTAAGTCTTGAAAATATTATTGTAGTGTCTGTTATATTAAAGTGATTTTTGAGATGTGAAGGAAAAAGAAAAAAAATGAGTCTGTATTTGCATTTGCCAGCACTCATAGGTATACTCTTGAGTTTTCCTAGTGCAAACCAGTGACATTGATACCATCACAGTTAAATCAGACTCTCAAGACAGAGAATAGAATTGAGGAGCACAGCATCTTCATCCTCCTTTTTCTGTTGTGAGGAAAGCATAAGCAAAGTATTCAGATAGCTCCTTGGGGACAGCAGTCACATCCAGAAGCTACAGTACGCATGTGGATAATGAGCTCTGGGCCAAGTGTGAGAGCAGCCATATTGAACAAGAAATTGTAGATATTCTTTAGGGACGGGAATGTAGTGAGGGAATACCTTGACCTTGACGTCTAGGTTTTTATACAGTTGGGGTGAATTCACAAAATAAGTCAGCACATTCCCTTGTTATGTATGTGGAGGTTACAATTATAAAGACATATACGAGTATTCTAACTTCATTTAGGTTTTATTTACTCTTCCAATCTTCATGCCATTTATATTCCCTGAGTATTAATATAGTTAATTAAAAGGAAACATATATTTAGAAATGCTCTAATGTTATTAAGAACTTGTAATAATCACTAAAATGTTCCCTGTGTGTATTTCAAGTCTTTCGTTCAGTCAACACTGCCTTTTAATTTCCAGAATATGTAATGAGGATACATATTCACCAAGGTCTTATTAAGAAAAGAAAGGTCAGGAAGATGATTTTAGTGGCTGTAAACATTGCAGTTTTAATTGTAACACTAAAAAAAGTACCAGGACAAAAGTGTAGATAGAACATTTTATGGAGTATAAAATATCTTACTAGTGGTTATTTGCTTAAAATATCCCAAAATTATCTCAAAGAAGTTAACACTTTCAAAGCAAAGCGTCAAAGGATACACGACAGAGTAGCGTGATTTTTTTTTTTCCTCCCAAGCACTGGCAACGTGCATCTTAGATCTCAGTGAGGCCTGGCAGGATGAAATTACATCAGGAGCTGGTAACACAACTAAGGGCCAAAATTAAGGGCGTGGAAAAATGACAAATGCATTGAAAGGAGAAAGTATCAGGGACCTTAAAGTTACTGAAGGTATTCAATTGAATGACAATTATGTTATATCAACCATGAGATAATAAATATTTTCCTTCTGGCCAAATTGACATATGAAATAATGTACTTCCTGGGTTTTGCTTTGGACTGTCACTAATCTTAATTTGTGACAAAATAAGTAGTATCTTGGATAATTCGGAAGACAGGGGAGCAATGCAACAATTTGTTTTACTGAAAAATTCACTGTTTGAACTAGGTATTCTTAAAACCAGTTGTAATGCTTTGCAGTCCTCAGACCACAACTTTAAAAAACCACTTTTAAAAAATTTAATGTTTTATTTTGAGAAGGTCTGGCTCCGTCCATCAGTCTAGAGTGGCATCATCAAAGCTCACTTCAAGCCTAAACTCCTGGGTTTAAGTGATCCTCTTGCCTCAGCATCCCGAGTAGCGGGGCCCACAGGCTAATTTTTCATTTTTCCGTAGGTGCAGGGTCTTGCTATATTGCTCAGGCTGGTCTTGAACTCCAGGGCTCAGGTGGTCGACCCACGGCCTCTCAAAGTGCTAGGATTACAGTTCTGAGCCACCATGAGCCACTACTTAAACCACTTTATTACAGCACTAGTAATCACACTGGGGGATAACGTGGCTAAATTGCAGAAATATTCTATCCGAGGCATGACTTTATATGCCACCAAGATATGTTACTATAAAGTGGCAGGCATTTCAGAACAAGGCTAATTAATATGACTTAATTTTGACTGGTTTCTGAACATACAGAACATAACCAAGAAGCTTCTTTAAATGCTTTTTCACATTGAATCATTAGTTATTAACTTTTTCTAAATTAGATTATGAACTTAATTTAAAAATGCCTATTAAATTATCTTTCCCCTATCAAATAATTGTTAATATTTATTCAAATTTTCAAAAGTCTTTTACCTTAAGTCAACTGAATTTAAAGTAACTGAATTAAAATTACGTCTAAAGTTAAGAAATTATATAGGAAATTCTCCTATTTGTAAAATCTGTTTTATTCCTTTGAGGCCTGTCGTTTTGAGTATTGCAACTAACTTTAATGTTTTATCATTCAAATTGTCTTCATGTGAGCAAGCATTAAACGTGTATGACATAACAAAAAAACACAAAGCAGCAATGGTCTAAAGATAACCATCTTTCTGGGAGTCTTGTCTTCAGCCATCAGAGAGAGCTTGTGTGGTCATAAAATACCATGCTAATACACATACATTTTTTTTCTGTCAGTAAGCTGCCTCAAGCTTGCCAAATTCCAACTCAGGTAGCTCCATTTTTCCAGCCGACATTCCTGCTGCTTTTTCAGTTGGGGGAATTATTTTCACTTCTCCGCTTTGAAAGTTTCTGGCTCATATAGGTTATCAGGTTTCCACCCAGTGGCTGCCGCCTTTCCACAGTGAATAAATGATCTCTCCAAGGTACTTTGGGATGAAAGTGAGTGGATAAATGCAAAGAATTGTATTTTTATTTCCCTTCTTTGGAGGGATTATTCTATAACTTTCCTGTTTAGCTTGGAGGGCTCCTTTGATTTGATTTCTCTTCTGAATAAGCGAAACAAGCCACCCAGATGGGAAGCACCTCACATTTCAGCGGAATGTGATTTGATTTACAAGTTCAATGAAACTCACTTGGAAATGTCCCTTCAGTAATATTTCCCCTCTTAAAAGTTTCAGTTTTAAATTCCGGGATTCATGCATAAATAATCTCCAGAGAAGCTGAGTGCTGAATGTCACAGGGGCTATAGAAATTAATTTTAACCATTTAAATGAAATGTTAAAAATGATTGATTTTCTAATATGCCTTAGGATTTCACTACACGGGCTTTGTAGATTATGCAACTTTTTTTTTTTTACTTATTTATGTATTTTTTATTTATTTATTTAAGACAGTCTCATTTTGTCACCCCAGGCTAGAGGGCCAGCATCCTAGCTCACAGCAACTTCAAACTCCTGGCCTCAAGTGATTGTCTTGCCTCAGCCTCCCCTCAGCCTCCTGAGTAACTGGGACTACAGGTGCCCACCAAAATGTCCAGCTAAGCTTTCTATTTTTTTTTTATAATTGTATTATATCATAATTGTGTACATTAGTGCAATCATGGGGCACAATGTGCTGACTTCATATACAATTTGAAATATTTTGGTCGAACTGTTAAACATAGCCTTCATGGCATATTCTTAATCACTATATGAAGACATTGATATTCTACAT